>JAOYNN010295054.1:0-10161 GCA_025770095.1 Goniobranchus kuniei
GAGGGAAGGGGGGGGGGAGCAGGAGAGGCACAGGGAGACAGACAGAAAGACATGATTCACATAGACAGGGAGAAAAAAAAGAGAGAAGAAAATAACTAAATATGACTGTTTTTTCTTTTTTAAAATTCCAATCAATTGAAGCAACACAAAGAATCATAGAAAAGAAAGGAGAGATAATCTATAACGTGCTATTTGATTGAAGTGAATAAAAAAGTGGTTTTGATGGTGGTTTAACCTAAAACTTCTACAAGAGACCAAGAAAATTGTTATTCAAAGTGCTATCAGAAGCTTTGTGAACCCTCTGAAATATTTTTGCAGATGCCTGAATTATATGTTTATAAAAATTAGTAAGGAACAAAGGATCTCCTGTTGTATTCAAAGCATTCTACTCCTAGATCTAGAACTGTGAAATACTATTACGACTGCTATAACTAAAAATACTAATCATTTTACTTGAAAACAATAATATAAAAAATGAGAAATCAAGAATTTTATCGGCTTTTAAAGTTGTTTTCTTGGTCCCTGTTTTATTCTCCCAAGATAAATGCAGACTTAAATGCTTCTAACAAAAATCAAGATGCCTTTGCAAAAATGAGAGACGCTACAGAACCAAAGAGCACAGCAGCACCAAAGCATCTACAAGAGCAGCAAAAGGAAGGCCTGATACCAAATCTGTATTACTATGGACTGAGCTATATTAAAATCTGAAGCTTAAAACAAAAGCTGAGTTTTACCAACAATACTATCTAAGCTGTTTTAAATAAACTTTAGTATCATTGCACTTCTTTATATCTAATAAAGGTTGGATAACAAAGGAAACAATAATAAAGGGATGAGCTAATTATTGTCTGAATAATTTAAAAAAAAAAAGAATTCTTCATAAATTTATTATTGATACTTAAAACCTCCTGAAAAGCACAAAAAGGAAATAATCTGGCAAAATTATAAGTTAATTTTCCATTGCTGAAAATATATATAAAACAAAAAGTTTTCTTCACGCAAAGAGAGACTTAAGAGAATGATTCGGAACTGTAACAAGAGTTGTAAGACGAAATTGTAGGAGAGAAAGAAAAAAACAAACCCCCAACAACACAAGATCAAAGATCTTGATACTAGCCCAACACACAACCCAATTTACCAACCTGTCATGGTCCTTTTCCACCAAATGGTAACGGGCCCTAAATGCAACCAGGTGGGCATAGTAGGCTGGGGCAGGAATTGAGACAGAGCGAGTACATCGGACATATGTGTGACACAGCTGATAGGTGAGAATCTGAAGTTCATCAGCATTGAAACGATTGTCATCCCATAAAACATGGTAGTGAGATGGACGACTGGTACCCTGGAATAGGCAAATAAAGAACACTCAATGAAGAGGAAGTGGCAAAATATCTTTGGGGACATAATTCACACTGGGTCTATCTTCATCTTCAAGTTTATATGATTCCTGTTACTGAATGGCATGCATTACAAGAAGAAAGAGATGCTGAAGCATCCAAAGTAAGGTGCCTGTATCTTCCTTTGAAGCTTTCTGAATTTAGAATTCAATCAACTTTGTCATGTATTTGTTAATGAAAACTTAAAAAGAAATTTACCTGAATACCAGCATGGGAACATAGATAGAAGTCAAATTCTGTTGGATGTGTGATACCCTGGTCTACTGTAGTACCTGCGGGAATGTTACCACTGCGACCTGTCTGGTCCCTCCGATCAGCACAGAAAAGTCGAGTGTGATGGCGTTTTTGAACAACGATGAAGGTGATTCCTGGTTGATAATCTATTTCTAACTTCATGCACGCTTCTCTGATAGCTCTCAATTCATGACCAAGTACCTGCAGTATAGGATTTAACTAGTTAAAGCTGAATATACCCTAACACAGTTGAAATCAAAGTAAATATTCTTTTAAAGCAATAGGCTTCATGTCTCATCAAGGAAAGGGAGGAGATGACAAACGGTCTTCAATTGGCATGAAGATGAAAGATACTCAAAACAAATTAAAGAGCAAAAACATTTCTGAAACAAAACTTAGCATGTATCAGCCAATCAAAAAGATGGGAACCTAATTTACACACAAAAAATTTTTTTTACAAATTGTCAGCTTTTTCCGTCAATCTGCCAGACACAGGGCACATGATCTACCACCAACATCCAAGATAGGCTAGATGCAGGAGAAAAGATCTCAAGAAGCGAAGCACTGTCAGGTGCCATATCAGATGTTACAATCAGTATCAAACGGAAAAATCATAATATTTGAGTGCAACTCACAGTCTGAAATTGTCCTTCACTGACTCCATCCCTGTAGAATATAATTCGGGTGGGCTTAAAACGTGTGGAGCGATAAAACTGGATGAGCAACTCCCTAACCATAGTGGCCAAATCACGGATTATCTCTTGCCTATGTTCCTGAACCCTAACAGTGGCCGAATAGCGACTAGGATGAGCATCCATACTGCCTACCACCTGAAAAGATCAAGAGAGAAAAAGCAAGTTTCAACAGATGGCTTAATAAGTGAAATCCTCTAAAAAGCTCACACGATCATGGAAAAATTCCTTAGTTTTTAAAACTTTTTTAATAAAAAAAAAAAAAAAAAATTAGATTTAGCATCAGTTGTCTTAGATCCAAAATGAAGTTGCTTTGCTCTCTTCTCAGGCTGAAAGCTAATTTTGTCTGCCATTCTTTGCATTATTCAAGTTAAGAAAATTCAAGACATAAATTATCTACACCTCATGCCATCAAATTCAATCACTGAAAGTGCACTTAAAATTGTACATATTTTTATCACGCTATCAATACTGTTTGCATGATTAATTGTGTTCAGGGATGCCACCCACTTTTGACCAAATCCACTGATTTTTCACGTGGCGTCTTCCATGTTCCAGAAAATGTTGCATTTTCTCAGAAAAGCGCCTACTCTCATATATACAGTGCAATACATTCTCTCTCTCTCTCTCATATATATATATATATATATTTATATATACCAGTATGTATGTATTAATATAAGAAAGAACAATTCAAACAAAAAATAATTAAGTCAGTTCATACACACATATTTACCTTCAATTTTCCAATGAAACATTGGGGCTAAAGAAACAGGCCTTCATTGATTTATTACCCATACCCAAGATTAAGAAAATAATAGCAGAAATAGAAATAAAAGGGAAAATATATAGATCTATATATTAAATAAAGAGAAGACATGTTTAAAAATTTTTTAAATGATCTTTACAAGGAAAATATAGAAACACAAAGAAAATGAATGAAACTGACAGTAGGCTAGATGGTTGTATCAGAAAATCCAGAAAATCCACAAAATAAGGGTTGAATTTACTGAAGCTCCTTATATCTTGTAAAGTCACAATCACAATCACTCTGTTCAACACTGACTTTCGCCTTCGCGTCCGTTGAGAATCATACAATGACCGGTTCAATGCAAGTGTATAATAGGCCTAGATCCGAGAAACAAAGAAAGCGAGCCGAGGGCTAAGAAACATTGAAATTTTGCGCGATGCAGTCAATTGCAGAAGCTTCGGGAACAGACAAGTAGGCCAAGGTCTTGACTAGGCAAAATCGATAGTAAAATCAAAATGGCGGCGCCCGTATTACCCCTTCAATAGTGTGAAGTGACTCCGTGCACGGAGTTAGAAAGAGCTTACGGACCCATGCAAGCCGAAAAACGCAAATTTGTGCGCATCCGTGGATCTCTAACGGCCTCCACAGATCCCTCATGGGTACCCACGGGGCAAGTCTACGGAAATTTTTAATTCCACGGATTTTCAGTGGATCCACTGATAAGTGGCATCCCTAGTAATAATCTGAATAATGATCGTAATAGCGTAATATGGATCGGAAAATCGTAATGATTACGTCAAAATCGCAATGGTTGGCAGCTCTGAATGAGATTGATATTTACTTATTAATCCAAATTTTTGAAATCGTGAAGAGAAACAGAATCATCAAAGTGACAAAAATTGCTCATACTCTTACCTGCTGGCTCATATTACTGTTATCAACCATATTGGCACAGACATTAGGAGCAGAGGTTGAACGTTCTCGCTGGCCTAACTGGGGAGCTGGTGGGCGGCTCTGATGGCCTCCCTTTGATGCTTGACTCTGCTGTTTATTACTATTGCCCGTACTATGGTCTGTTAAGAATCTGAGAGTTAGAAAGGGAAAGAAAGGTATATACTTTAATGCTCAGGTTTAAGAATTCAGATAAAAATTTATCTCCTCATTTGTTCTATCACAATGAAAGACTTTCAACAGATGAGTTCTCATTATTACAAATTTGAATACATTTCAAGACTTTCAATTAAATCAAACCTAATAAGAATGGACCCTATGAGAAACAAAGCTGTAGTTGCTAGAAATATAAAAACAAAATTGTGAAAAAACAGACTTCTTTCAGCGTTTCCCACCATTTGCAGGTCGCCACTATAAGATGCTATTTTTCGAGGCGGTCCGCTCCATTGCCTCATCCTTGCCATGTCTAGATCTAGTTCCCCCATACATCTACATAATCTATCCATCTTTGATTTGGTCTACCTCTTTTTCTCCTGCCTGTCCACCTTCATGTGTAAAACGCTCTTGCCTCAGTACTCCTCATCACTTCTTTTAATATGCCCAAATACCACTTCAATCTTTTTTTTTTGAGGATCTCTGATGACATGGGTTTCACTGGTGTTTTCTTCCAGATAACAGATTAGGCTTTAAAAATAATTCACAGTACCTGACAGTTCTTAGAGAAATCTGTAATTCATCAAACTAAAGAAAACACAGAAAAAGTAAATGAGAAGGAGACACGGGCTGACCAAAGGAGACATGCAGATATAGATTTATCAGAAAGAGAGTAATCAGTAAAGTGAGATCACAAAGAGGAGGTAAGGAGAATGAAAATTTACATTCAAATTAATACTTCTTCGCAGCATTTAAAAAGTTCAAGGGTTTACTCACTGGCGAACTTGTTCTCGTGAATTGTCGCGTACTGAGCGTAGGTAATAGTCAAAATCCCCAGAGCAATTCCTGGACACTTTATCCTCACAACGCTGATGGAATTTAAGACCACAGGTTTGACATCGAATACTTTGAAACAAGAGATTTCGACAAATATCACAGAAAGTAAGGGAGAAGTAAGTCTTGCGACCCTGAGGAAATAAGAAGAATAAACAAAAATGAATGAATTAATCAATCAATAAGTCAAGCTCTTTTACATAGAACAAAAGTCGTGTTGATCACATGAAAAATTTATACAAAATTTTCAGTATATAAAGCAAATTGTATTATAACACGTACTGTTGAATTAGTATTAAAATAATTAATAGAAAAGAGATGTTAAGCATCAACAAACGTAACAAAACAAACCAAAATTGATATGAGAAAAAAAATTGGAAGAAAATTTACATAATTATGAGACAGAACAACAGTGCGACGCATTGATCTAATGGAGCTATTGTCATCATCTGGTTCGATAAGTTCCACAGACACCTCTTGACCACCCAATTCACTCATGTCTGTGTTCCAGGTCAGTTGGATCCTGTAAAAAGAAATATTTTTTTTTAATGACTGAAAAAGACCCAGAACCAAATTCCTCTTCTACAGGGTGGCCCAAAAGTCACAATACAGTTTTGAATGATTATTTCGCGTTTTGTAAGAATTGATTCATGATTTGAATTTCGGTTGTTGACATCTAAAATGTTTGGAAATTTGTTTGGCACACTTTTTTTTAACCATCAGTGAACATTTTCTAACTGTACTACATTTATTCTAACGTACCTAAATCTAACATTGATTCTTAAGTACTTAAATCTAATATTGAGCTTTCTTTGCCATGGAAAAAATACGAGGAGAACAGGAGTTAAAATTGTTGAACTTTATCTTAAACATCAAATGTCCATCACCCTCCTCACACAGACAGCTTATCTACGCCATTATTTAGCAAGGTCATCACCTTCAAGGTCCATGATTACCAGTTTGGTGCAGCGATTTCGTGAACAGGGGTCTATGTCCAATTTGTCACGATGTGGATGACCTCGATTTGCATATGTTTTCATACAAAGTGCAGCTTGTTCATTTGATTCAATGATGAGAATACTCTGTTCATTTCGACGCAAAGCAAGGGAAGACAATGGCTTTCTCAAAAAAGCTTATCATGGGAGATGAGGCTCATTTTTACCCTAACGTTTATATAAACAAACTAAACACAAGGTTTTGGGGGACTCAAAATCCACCGGTCATTCACGAGTCTGGGCTTCACGCAATAAAAGCTACCGTTTGGTGTGGTGTAACACAAGAAAGAATAATCGGTCCCTACTTTTTTTAATATGATAACGATAAGACAGTAACAGTTACTGTTGACAGATACTGTGAAATGCTTCATCAATTTGTTTTCCCTGCATTTTTGAATATGCCTGACAAGTGGTGGCAAAAGGATGGGGCTACCACCCACACTGCTCATGACACCATGCACACTGACACTGAAAAACGTGTTCGGCGGCCGTATCATTTCAAGTAAAAGGTTCCAAATTCAACTGGCCTGCTAATTCACCTGATTTGAGTGCACCTGCTTTTTCTTCCTTTGGGGCCATCTGAAAGACTGTTTACAAAAACTTACAAGAAGATGTGCAACAATCAACAGAAAGCATTAGAAATGAAATCCCACCCATTGAAAGAAACCCGCTTTTCTGAGTCATGCAAAATGTCCTTCCCCCAGCGTTGCGAGATGGAAAATGGTGGTCACCTCTGAGACCGTTTCCGCAAATAATGGTTATGAAATCTCTAAAAGCTTCTGAAATACCTGCTTTGCTTTTTTTCTCTATCGGTATTGATTTCTAATTATTATGAGATGTTCAAACTGTATCGTGATTTTTGGGCCACCCTGTATATCTATAAATCCTTTTTTCTCAACCGCCCCCCCCCAAAAAAAAAAACCCACAACGACAAAATGTATGCATCGTCCATACCAATCAAAGGAGGAATACTTTGATAACATGCGTAAGAGCCTTCAACTTTGTACTTACATATGTTTGTTTGTTTGAAATAAAAGGATAGTATAGGCCTATCAGGCAGACCAGGTGACCTTTTAAAATGATTTGTCCCTGTCTAGAGTGACAACACACTAGATCATGGTAAGAGTGCAAAATAGTACAAAGGAAAAGAAATTGCACTGTATGAGAAAGATAGAAGATACACAACGTAAGAAATAGAGACATAGCCATAAAAGTGGGAGGAATATAGAATAAGTGGGGAAGAAGCAACATGTATGTTTTTGAGTGTCCAGAAAAATTAATTAGTATGACTATCTTATTAGCAGAACTACACTTGTTATGAATCTCATTACACCAAAACAATATCATATACAATAATAATCTTGATCCAACAATTTTACACTGATATGAAGGGGGAAAAAAAAAAGATTCTTAGTCCAAACCTGGTATTATGTCTGAATACTTGGCACTTCGATGGATCAAGCTGACGCCTCTTCATGGCCTTTGAAAGTCCTTCTTTCAAAGTAGTGCCCGGAATCGCAACAACCTAGGGATCCAAAATAATAGTTCCTTTAGTAATGCAGTACTACCACGGTCATTCATTTAACGCCGTTTGGTAGTTCAAAAATACTTTGTAAAAATGATAAATCCTTTATCATGAAAAACACTTAATATAGACCTACTGTTAAGATAATGAAAAGAATGAAATCTGTTGAGTCTTTATTACATTTCACATGCTAATTTTTATAAGCCTCAAAAACCCATCGTTATCCTCTTAAACAAAATATATATAAGAGTAACTGTAATTACAGAGGTGTAAATTTTGATGAATTCTTAAAACTTTGTGTGCCGCCCATTTTAGCACTATTTTCCTCACAGTTCCAAGCTCTATTGGGCCTCCTTGTCCCTCAGTGCCCGCTGTTTTGGAATATTTGTGAAATTCCAGGAGGAACAATAAAAAAAAATTTGTTGTAAAAATTAACATTATATTTGAAAGTTGATAAAACTTTCCAGGTTTATGGATACTCCAATACACCCTCCTATAAGCCCACATTTAATGTTTGTCAGAAATCCAAAGCAGGGGGTACATCTTATGCAAGGAGTTAGAGAGAAAATCGCCAAGCAAAATCAGATCCAGAGAACACACTCTACACATGAGGTAAGTACGCCAATTTAATAAATCACTTCCCCTGATTACATAACCCCCATGTTGTCGGGAAGTAATGTCTCCAGTAATAATATTATGTGTTCATGCAATGCATTATGTAATGAACTAATGAAAATATTGACAAACAAAATTTGTTTTGTTATTGCTTTGCTCTTTTTTGCTAGTAGGCCTATCAATGCCTAAAATAAGAAGACAGCAAAACCGGTAATCACTGCTGTTATGCTGGCAGGTGCATGTTGGATATTTGTTTTCTTATTACCGTAAGTCATGTGACAGATTTAAAAGTTTGACGACAGCAATTAAAAATGACCAAATGACAAGACTGCATCGCAGCCGCAAGCACTACAAAAGGTCATGGCGTCTCTTTGTGAACATTTTTATGTGGGCTTGCTACAATTCCTACATATTATACTATGAAAAAGCACTAGCAGCTTCCAAAAAGTCACAGTACTTTACAAGATACATGAAACAACTGTGTGTAGAACTCGCCAGCCAATGCTCATCGGCCGCAGAACGACACATTCACAAAGAGCCCTGCCCTCTGCACCAATGGCTGTCACTTCCCTGTGTTTCCAGCTGATACATCTTGTGATCATGTGTGTGTTGTATGTAGTGAGAAGCATCTACAATTCAAAAAGCAGAACCTGGGAGTGGCTTAGAAAGAACAACCACTTCAAGATGACCAAATCAGCTGTGAAATGCTCACTTTGTGAAAAGCAGATGTGTGTCAAACAAGGGTCAATGTGCTGGGCTGACTGGCACACCAAGACAGAATACTGGCGCTAGTTTACAGGTAGGACATATGAATGTTCTGACTCACTTTCATTTGTAACAATCTATTAGTTTGTAAGCACTGTCCATTTCATGCCATAATATGCGTTTTAGCAATTTTTGCTCCGGAGGCCAGGTTATAGGGACATATTTGGGCAAGGAATCAGGTCTGACAGGGTTAAGTCAAAGTTGGGAATGCGTCATATCTGCCGAGGTGTCTTTTAGCCCCCATCGACGTATGTGTTTGGCAACGGTTTAGACCTCTGTTCTTGAAAACCCCCGTAAACCCGTGCATGGATGGGCGATATCCTAGGGTCAGGCCACCGGCGCGGACCGGGGTTGAAAATATGGGCGCATTCCATTTGCGCTGGATTGCGTCATAACACGCAATGCCCTATCATCGCTTGGGTAGTTTTTTTCGACGACCCATATCGCTTGCGCAGTTTTTTCCACCACCCATATAATCACTTGCGCAGTTTTTTCCACGACCCATATAAAAGCTTGTGCAGTTTTTCCACGACCAATATCATCACTTGCGCAGTTTTTTCCACGACCCATATAATCACTTGCGCAGTTTTTTTCACGACCCATATAAAAACTTGCGCAGTTTTTTCCACGACCCATATAATCACTTACGCAGTTTGTTTCAAGACCCATATAAAAACTTGCGCAGTGTTTTCCACGACCAATATCATCACTTGCACAATTTTTTCCACGACCCATATAATCACTTGCGCAGTGTTTTCCACGACCCATATCATTACTTGCGCAGTTTTTTCCACGACCCATATCATCACTTGTGGAGTTTTTTTTTCACAACCTATTTCATCAACTGTGCAGTTTTTTCCCCGACCCATATCATCACTTGCGCAGCTTTTTTCCACGATCCTATAACCATTTGCGCAGTTTTTTCCACGACCAATATCATCGCTTGCACATTAAATTCTTTTCGTGTATTGGTGTGTGTTTTTTTCTGTTTGTTTTTTTGTTTTGTTTTGTATTTTGTCAGTTTTTGTGTTGGTATTATTTCATTTTCATTCCTTTCTATTGTTTCTTGAATGTTGTAATTGAGATTTTAGAAACTCTTCATGAATTTATCAAATTCAATTATTAACGAAATAAATTGTTGTTTATTTCACTCATCTTGATTGAAATGGTGAGTATAATACTATAGGATTATATACAAATTAATCTAATATTAAACTCTGAAATCTCTCATCCCCCCTTTCTCTCTCTC
>JAOYNN010295164.1:0-10160 GCA_025770095.1 Goniobranchus kuniei
AAATGAGCTGGGGAAGAAGGAATTTAGGTGGCAATCTAGATTTGAATGTGGTACTCTATAGCTTTGTCCTTTGTTTTCTCTAGTATCAATGTTATGGTTGTTGATTTGGTACATATTAATTGGTATGTCGATTAGGTTATTTACGCCTTTGAAGAGAGTTGCAGACTTATTTCTAGCCCTTTGTTCTTCGAGGGGGATCCATTCTAGTTTATTAATAGTTGCAGATGTACTACCTGGAGTGTAATTTTAGTCCTTTGTTACAAAGCGTGCTGCATTCTTTTGGATTTTTTCTAGGTTTTCTTTTTGTTTGGAGGTGTGGGGGTCCCAGACACAACATCGATATTCTAAAATAGGTTGAACAAATGCATTAACACATTTTTCTTTGACTGGTTTAGGGCACTGAACCACAGCACTCCATCCAACAACAACAAAAAATCCAAAAAACAAGGTTAATACAAACAGCTGTTACCTGGTATAATATGTCGAATATGCTCCACAAGCTTCAAATAGGCTTCTCTCGTGTAGCCGCGTCCCATTGCAGCCAGGACTTTTGAGCTGCCACTTTGAGCAGGAAGATGTAATTGGTGGCAAACATTCCTATTTCCCTTTACCACATGTAGAACCTGTTTAGTGATGAAGCAAAGGTGATATGTTTTCTTCTGGTTTCATCCAATTGGGCTTCTTTTAAGCATTTGAAGTCAAGCCTTCAATAGAAATATAACAAAACAGTAAAGATTCACATCTTGAAATATATCGGGTTAGGCAAAAAAAAACTCACTGTAATTTCGACCTGAATAAATCGGTAACATGTTAATGGATATCGTTGTAATTTAGCTGACATTAAAATCAAGTAAAGCTTAATGAGATCTAAAAAGGACTAGAACATTCCTGAACAGACTATAAAGTTTTGAATTTTTGTACGAACCTCCTAAAAATACACAACTGAGGTATAGTTGTGTCAGATTCAAAACATTGATTAGAATTTGTTGCCTAAATGCTCAGTTGGACCATCATCTTAATGAATTACATTTCTAAGCCTTCGTTTACATCTCAGAATTGATTTTTAATTGTCCTCCTCACTAATCAAGTGCCAGCACTGCATTATTTTCTATTTCAGGGATGCCCCTGTGACTGACAACCTCTGATTCTTGTACACTTTTTCTACAAACGAATCCCATGCAAAGTAACCCATCGGATTCAAATCTGATGACTGAGGGGGTCCTTCGTCTTTCTTCATGAATTTAATGTTTTTTAGAAACAAGATAGTCTTTGCATTATTTTATCTGTGTGGGATGTTGCCCCCCCTTTTTGTAGAATAAAATCATGATTTAGATATAGAGCGAAAAAGTCAGATAACTTTTTGCCTTCAATGATATTGCATATTTTTAGCAGTTTCGTAAAAAAATTCATAACTTTTTAGTTTGTCAAGGAATTTTTATGTCCTTTTTGAATCTTATCAAGCTTTACTTGATCTTAATTTACAAAAAATTACAAAGAAATTTAGTCACATGTTACTGGTTTATAGAGGTCTAAAGTACAGTGAGTTTTTTTGCCCCACCCGATATAATAATTGTATCAAGCCCCTTGGAGAACATCTTGGATCCTTCAACACTCTAAAGAGAGAGTTTGATCACACAAAATTAGTTTTTCAAATTCTTTCCAGTATTTTTCTTTCTTGTCAATTCTACCATGCACATGCATACATTCATTCATTCCATTGTCTCTTTATTAGAAAGTTTGTTTACAATCATCGGAGAACAACTTTGGACAGAATATTAAGACAGAGTTAACCAGGTACTGTTCACAAATAAAACAATACAGTGTAGTCACTTAAGAATAAGATAAACTCACTTAACATGAAACTTTGTTTAAGATAAACCAATCCCCCAGTCACACTTTTCTCCATATATTTTTACTAATCAAAGTCACATTTTAATAAATGCATATCTTTCTCAGTCCGCTTAAAATGAATAATTCTTAATCATTGCAGCTTCCCTTTTCATGCAACGAGCACTCAGGCGGCAGTGGGTGGGTGTGTTTTGCGTGCCCTGAGGCTATTTTTCACTGGGATTCTCCCTCATCCTCCATCCCTTGTCATCTCTCCTCTTACTTTGTAGGAAGCAAAGGTCATGAAGCCTAACTCGATTTACAGGGTGACTATAAAGTCGCGCAATTGCCTGAAATAACATAGGCGACTATTAAAATACAGTAAAAATGCATTGCCTAGATCTAGTTCTGAATTCCCACCATGTACACCTTTGCACCAAAAAAGTACCAGTGCTGTTCATGACTGATTTAATTCTATAAAGAAGGTAAACAACTTAAATGTTTACATTGGATGAAAGAGTTGAAGTTATAATTCTTTGTGGAATAGATGGGTGGTCTCTATAAATAGTAGCATATGAATTCTACACACGTCACCCGAACTCAAATTTAAATGCTTCTTCAGTGTCCAGACATCTCAAAAAGTTTAGGATAGGAATACAGGGAATTTTATGGATGCCAAGCACAATGTGCCTAATAATAACACATTTTCATTCTGATATTTTAGAACACTTACAGCACAATATTTTGTGTGCCAAATTGGGGCATTAGGTGACATTTATACAGCTATAAATAACCCCGCTATTCTAATTATATCTCCCATGTTGCATGACTTTATGGCCACCATGTAGATTTAGGTCACAGGACTTCAACTCACCCCTCATTTTAAATGAAATTGTTTTCTTTCAAAATAGTTACGGTAAACCTTTATTAAGAAAAACTACTGAATCAGTTTGAATAAGTTTATCTTAAACAAACCCCCATTATGTTTCGCTATTCTATCACAGAAGCTACACCTCATAATGGAGGTTTAACTGATAAACGGCATTATCGCCCCTCATCGACTTTTATGTGTGTTGGTGGGAGCGCCCACGATTTCCCGCTGACAGTTGACTACAGCATACTCAATTAAAGCACAGAATAAGCTTCTTTATATAATTTACATCTGCTAGAGCTTAGTAGTTTCTAATACTAAAAGAGTTCTACTTTCGATTTCCGTTTATCGCATCGAAATTGATAGAGCAGTTACGACGCTACGATTTAAAGTAAACCGCCCTCAATGTGCTCTAGCGACTTATCGATTGAATGGAAAACAAGGAGATGAAGATGAAGGTGGCCCTGTAGATGAGATTGGAGAGGAAATAGGATATGAAAGTGATGTAGAATCTAGGTATATTGCAGCAAATAGAGGAGATAATGCGCTGGGGCTAGACTTTTAGACCACACCAGTGATTCTCGATCTTGGTCTGGATCTAGATCTAGTCCCAACGTTCATTCCTAAGACAGCTCCCGTGGACTGATCAGCTTCATAATGATAAAGTTGACTCTTCACCCCACTCTACAGTACAAATCTGGGTGAAATAGGTCTCGATCATACATCAGAGCCTTTGAATCAGTCTCTAAATTGTTTAGTTCAGATATAATGTCGACATTTATCTAAGTAAGACAAGAGTTATGCCCCTTATGTCAGCCCTTTACCATTATGGACTTTGAGAAGGGCCAGCCCTTTATCAGTTAAAAAAAGTTACCCACAATTATATAGGAGCTTGGATGGATTGCATATCAGCTTAAAGAGCACTTTTTCAAATCATTAATATTATCCATTCAGAACATTCTCTTAAAGTGATATTCATAATAGAAATGATAATGATCATGTGTAATACAACACCTCATCTGGAAAATCTTTTGGGTGCGGGGATGTAAATCGAATTCTTATCTCTGGGTTCACTTTAGCAACGTCATCAAGCAGACGAGCAAATCTCAGGCCACCAGTTTTAGGCTTGTACACAGTTGAAAAACCTGGAAAGAATGAAAATTAGGGCCAGATGTACTCTTTTTTAGACATGTGATGAAAATGAATAACATTTTGAAACTACAACTGCTTATTGAAACAGTCAATTATTCTGCACTCATGTTTTAACTTTTTTTCTTTTAAAATGTGTCGATGAATTTACGATTTGCAGCAGAACTCAATGCAAGGCAAAAAAAAATTGATGTAACAAAAAGAGCTCAGTGTGTTCAGAGCAAAGTCAGTAATCTGTTGAAAGATAGGAATATCTAGTAATATCAAAGATGGACGATTGTCTGATAGAGAGAGGTATGTGGAGGGTATTCCCCAAAGTGAAAGAAACCTCAGAAAATTAGAGAAATCTTCTGGTTGAAACCTGATTGATGTTATGAATGATGAGTAATTTTTTACAAAGAACAGTAGTAACATGCTTAGCAGTGCATATGAATAAATGATTGAGTTATGCCCTATCCTAACCTTGTCCTTTTCACAATCAAAGCTCTACATGCTAACTATGTACGTAGAGTCAATCATTTGATTGAATTTCACTGGATAACTGATGACAGCGATACTTCAGAGTGACAGTAGATTATCCAAACAAACAACCAGACAGACTATGGTCCCTGGAAGACAACAGCGCAAGGCCCAGACGGGCTTGACCCTGCCCTACCTCCTTATCATCCTACGGTGATCTAAACACATAACGTAGGAATGAGAGTTAAACACATATTGGTGATCACAGCAGGCTGCCATAGAGACCAACGCATCACAATGCGGCGTGCTAAGCAGTTCCATGGTTAAGGCAAGATCCACACAGCATCAGGCATCTGTATGAACAGCCATCTGAAAGCAATGCATGGTGAAAAACAGAGAGATGCTGCACCTGTAAGTATCACACCCTCTCAGGATTGTTGTCATGGATGTTGCTAGGGTCGATATTCAGCGATATCGACGTCCTCATATCAGACGCCTTGCTTGGAATCAATTTGATTGGCTGACCTCTTCATGAATAGTAATAGGCTCTAATCGTTTAGACCGGACTACTCTTTTATGAAACTTCTTTCTTAGCACTAGGCCTAGTGAATAAAACATGAAACAACCCAAGAATCTTAGTTCTGTATGATCCACAAAGCAAATTCAGAAAGCTAGATCTAGATTTACAAGAGTTGGCATAATTCGGAGAAAGATAGCAATTTGGGCTCTTTAAAGAGAAGGGCATGTGAAAAGCCGGCATTTTGAGAAAAACCAAAGAGAGTTAAGAACGTCAACTGTGTCGGAGCTGTCAGAATCTAGATCTAGATCTATAGATCCAGAATTCTAGATGCTGGTAGATCTAAGCTAGGCTATCTCAGCCACTAAGATTATCAAGATCACAGGACAGGCCTAAACGTATCACGTCCCTACAGTCGTGTGATGAAGGTCTTAGGCCTAATCAAAAAGAGCACAAAACATTAGGCTAGTGCAATAGTTTGCAGGCAAACAAGTTGAAGTCCAATCTCTGTTACGAATCTACATCTAGTCTAGAATAGTGCCCCTAGAAATCTGTGCAAGAGGATACGAAATAGAAGGTAGAAAAATTAAAAAACACACTTCTCATGTTCATAACCTACCAGCACTGAGGGTTGTTGGCATATCATTAGGAGAGTTGGCTTTGTCACCTGCTGACAAATCTCTGTAGCTGTTGACATTTTGTCCTAGCAAAGTGATTTCTTTTACACCCTGAAATTTAAAGAAACAAATACTTTAATTAAAGGTTCATAAAATCTCATCTCTGTTAGCAAAAAAAGCATTTAAAAATTCAAACACAAAATCTTGAAAAAAAGAAAACAAAAAGACAACAAAAAACACACAAACAACAAAACAAAAAACAAAATAAAACCACTGCTATAGACCATAATCCGAGACTTTTTTCTCCGACCGTTGATCCTCTAGGTAATGCTAGGATTTATAGATCTTTTAGAATTGTTGTCAGTCGATCGACTTAAAGTGTTAAATGTTCCCCAAAACAAAATGTTTATATCCCGAACATATCAGGATAACAGGTAGCACCTTGAAGAAGAATTCACACTTATCAATGCTCATAATTTGTTCCAACTTTGAAAAAAAATTTTGAGTCCTGGGACTTTTAGTCCAGGGTGGCTTATCTCTTTTTCTCTTTTTTTAAGCCCTCGTATTTAGGTGACGGTCCTGTCCTGTTTTTCTCAAGCTACTCATTCCAATCCAGCCATCAAAATAGCCAAATATGAAACAGTTCCATGCAGGCTGAAAGTACAGTCAAATATGGGTAACTCGAATTCATCGGGGACTGGAAATAGTGTTCGAGATTTCAATAATTCGCCATGTCTGTGACAGCCCAAAGTACAAAGAAATAGAGAGAAAATTACATTAAGACAATTTAAGTGGTTAGCTACAGCATGATTGCACTCGTGGCAGGCCAGTCAAGCAGTGCAGTCAGCATCATTCCCCAACTTCTCTTCCCTGTGCCCCCTTCCTCCAACCACTCGTGGTGAGACAAGGACCACATTTTGGCTATAAATATATCAAAGAAACACCTACCCACAGCCGGAAAGGCTGTAAAGCTAGGTTTTTTGTTCAGAATGCAAAGTGAATTTGATTGAGATTTGAGTGTTGTGAGTTCTGGAACTCTGTGAAGTCAGTACAAACAAAACATAGGGACAGAAACGGGACCAAACATTATATTTGAGATACCTAATAACTCGTGATTTTCATGTTTGAGATTCGAGGACGGTGATGTACTTCTTTTTACCTGAGCAGACAAATATTCCACCTCATGTACAATAGAAGACATTGGTCGACTTCTTTCCCTACCACGTGTGAATGGGACTATGCAGTAGGTGCACATATTATCACAACCTCTCATGATTGACCTGCAAAAAAAGTCATGAAACCACAGGATTCAGCCATATTTCCTATCCTCAACTCCTTTTCATGGTTGATCCTTACTCATTAAAAAAACATAAAGCATTTAAAAAACATAATATTGGTTTTTACATACCAAGCACACCTACTTTTCCATTTCATTTCCAGAATTAAATATACAGTAGACTTCTGATAACACGAACTCCATTGGACCAGTGTAATTAGTTTGTGTTATCAAGAATTCATGTTAACAAGATTGAACAAAATCTACGCCTGTTGGATCAGAATCGAATTTCGGTGAATGAGTGCTGAATGCTGGTGCAAGCAAAGCAACGACATCAATTTTACCCGTTATGGTAGGCCTAAAAGAAAGGAGAGGGGGTGGGTTAGGCGGAGAGCAAACAATGGGGTGATCGTTAACATGTATCATCACATGCTTAGTGACGTGAGATCGGAACCTAATATCATGCGGTAATTGGCCCTTCGTACGTCGTCATGACACAGTACCATGTGCGTGGGATGCGCTAGTATGCCTCTTTACCATGTACACCAAACCCCTTTGTGTGACGGAGGCGCTAATGCAACATGAGATTTACGCCATGCCTTTTTAACATGTGTGCACTGCCTGATTCGCTTCGCCTGAAACTTTGTTGGTGTAAGAGGGGGGAAACTTGGAAAAGATTTACGAGAAGTGCCAGCTTCGGTTCATGTTAACAAGATCTATTGAAAATTGAGTTCATGTTAAAGGATATTGCATTAGTTGGATAAAGAAGAAAATAATTTGGGGATTCCCATTCAGTTCGTGTTAAGTGAATTCCACTGTAGTAGGCAAATCTATATTTAAAATAACTTTTCTCCTAAAAAAAAATAAACAGGGTTGATACAGCAAATAATATTCAGAAAAAACCTTTTACTGGTATTTGCACTTTGCATTTATTTCCATCATTTACACACGTCAAGACTCACACAAATGCAGAAGGGCTGTCCGAACTCAGTCTAACTGGCACAACATCTGCATAAGTTTCTTCTAAGGACAGCTGCACATTGACTTGAGAGATAAAGAATAAAGATGATGTTTGATGATAAATTTTTCTACTAAGCATTCTCTACTCAAAACACATGCCAACTATAATCTGCAATATTTCAATACAAATGAATAAACAAAAGGAAAAAAAACTCTCCTTAACAGCGACTTTAAATGTTGACTAAATCTTCACACCTTTAATTTAAGAAATTTATCAAAGACTCATAAAAGCAACAAAAAACAAACAACAAAAACCTAAACCCAAAATGAAGAAAAAACAACGACGACAACCAAACAGTTTTTCTCCCTGAATCAAAAACATTCAAGACTAAGTGTCATTTACAGATCAGTTTGTCAAGACCTTGAAAAGATTTAAAAACTGTATACTTTTTCAAGATTTCAACTCTGAGTGGGAGCCCAACTTTTAAGCATCAACTGAGTTATACCAAGCAGCACAAATAAACAGATTTTAGTTCATGCTTGACTGATCAGCCAGTCTACGATAGGTCCCAGATTGCGCCAACGAAATTTTGCTTCAACAAGGCACCTGGAAATCACTGGGGCGAAACGCGAAGTATAGTTATTTTGGTCCGTAATATATGTTAAAAATCCTTAAACAATGGTCCTGTTGTATTTTTCATCCAATTCCATGAAATTACAACTGCACATACATCCAAAAACAATAAAATTATGTGGAATAGTTAAAAAGGAATAAGAGCTTAAAGTTTAGGAAAAAGAGGAATATTGACCCCTAAAAATTCTTTTGTTTGAGGGTAATTTGCTCTAATCTGGTCTGATGAAAATCGGTAAAATTTTAAGGATCATTTAATTGATGATAGAACATTCTAACTCACCAAGCGTGGTATATTCTTCAAATCTATGAAAGCTAACAGGGCAGTTTTCCTGAGTCATGGTACAAATTGGACTTGTTTCTTGCTAACAAAATGGCATTGAAATTATTTCCACTGAATCCAGTATAGGGGAAAATCCATAATTTCAGTGCATATGACCAGCTTCTGACCGGAAGCAGAAATGAACAAAGGTCTCTAAAAGAATATCTTTTACAATAAAACACTTGTTGCCACATTGGCCGTAGTTTTCATCTTGATTACCTACACTTCATTGAGTACGGCAGTGCTTTTGAAGCCAACTATTTTCTATGACGTTTACAAATAGCTTGATGTGACATCTCTGTGGCTTGCTCACCTAATAATCAAAGACAAAATTTTGTTGCCTTAATGAATGATGCATAGTGTTGTTTTAAAGCTGTTGTTTTGGGTTTGTTTTGTTTTGGAAGCGCAGTCTGTAATATAACATTTATGTCTTTATGAATTCCTGTAGGGAGTCTGTGATTGGTTTGCTATGTGATATGGTGCTGTGAACTTGTGGTAATGCTTGATTAAGAGTCATCAAATTTATTTTTGATAACGTCTGCTTTGTCATTTATGTCTTGACATCTTGTCATGGCTTTAGTTTGTGTGATGATTTGTTCTGTCAGCTGTTCCTAGACGTCTTCACTTAGATTCTTGCGGTGGTGGTTTCCTATGAAAAACTCCGAGGGACAATTCTGTTTTTTCATGAGAACAGTTTCAAGACTGCAGGAAACCATCCTGTGCAAAATTGAAGATCCTTTTTATTTGTTAGCATGTTGATTTCTTGTTCCATATCAGATGCTCTTTTTGAAACTTTTTCTTTCTCTTCTTCAGTGTCACTAAGAATAATACTATACCTGAGGTTGTTGTATTTCTCATCAAGTTGCAGCTTTTCTTCCATTAACTTCAATAATTCTTAAATATTTTGCCAGCTTCTGTCACCCTGGAATTGGGGCTAGCATTGTCAGCTTGTCGATGTCATGAGCTGCATTTTCTGGGTGATCGTGGTGTGTCTTTACTATGCCTAAATGTGTAAATAAGGAAGAGTTATGCTTTCAAGCTGAATGTGGACCAAAAAGGGGATGGAATTCTGTATTTAACACTCCTAATTTTACAAATGCTTTTATGACAAATTATGTACTTTGAATGTTTGTCTTCAATATCTTTCTTAATATCAGTGTTCAAAATCATAGAGATATCATGAGCATGTTTATCACGCAAACCTGGATTTTTGGACCTTTATTTTTTGTTGTTTGTAGAAATTCGCTGTCCACAACACTGGCACAATTCATGTAATAAAGAAACATGTTTTTGTAGCGTATGCTCCATCATAAAATGGTACTTTGCACAAACATTGCACAGGATAAAACAAAATAAAATATTCTAGTTCCAATTTACACGGGGAATAACAAAAATTCAAAATAACTCAAGTACTACATTTCAAGAGGATACTAGATTTTCACGCATCATAAGTCTAAAAACACTGGATTTAACTAGCAAAAATAAAATATATCTGCCAAACCATTTTTGAGACATTAATATTTTTGTTAAT
>JAOYNN010295275.1:0-10159 GCA_025770095.1 Goniobranchus kuniei
TATACACATCACATAAACATATGTAGCCTACTGTTACAAATATTAATTAATTATGAAACTACCCTATATGATAAACAAATTTTGTACAACTGCTCGTGGCAAGAAGCCTAGAGCTTGTACTTGTATAGGCCTATTTATTCAAGAATAGGCAACTCATAAAAATGTCAAATATTGTTATTACTTTTGCTATCAAGTAAGCAGGAAGAGAATGAAAAAATAGCTACTTATATTTTTGTTATTAAAAAAAAAACCTTATCTCCACAATCCCAGAGATCTATCAAGATTCTAGATATAGATCTGGACTCTAGAACTAGAACTCAAAATTATAACTAGATTCAGCTCTAGATCAAAACTACGGAAGAAGCGGGTGGAAATGAAACCAGGGGAAGAATGTACTGAAGAATTACACACCTGCTGAAAGCAAATTTTGATGTAGGCCTACAATTTTTGAAATGTCAAATGTGTAGTAGATTTATAACAGCAGAGCTAGTCAATAGTGGGCGCCTCGACTCAATGGCCTAAGACAAAACTACTCGGCTTAGGCTGAATCGAAAACTAGCTGAGAAAGTTTATTTCGGTAGCTACAAAAACATTTAGTGTTTTCGGGCACTGAAATTAATTTATCACAGTTGCCAACTTCTGACTCTCTTCAGCGATTTACAAAGAAATATTGCAGTCGGTAGAAGAAAGTCTGAACAGGGCTAAGGAGCGGAGATTGTGACGTCAGTGTGCAAAGACATTTTAGTGAAACGTATGTGACACACATCGTGTGTGTTGATTTTGTGACGGTGAGCTAAAATGCCGTCCAGACACCCTTGTGATGAGAGCTGGTAGACTAAGCACACAACTTCGCCTAGTGAGTAGGGGCTGACGGCTAAGAGTGGAGTGTGGTCTCGTTTAGTCTATAAGCAAAGCCGTGTGCTATAAGCCTATAGAATCTGGGCCTGATACATGTAATAATAACATAGGCGAGGTGCGGTAGTAGGCCTAGTGAGACTAGCCTAGTACAATCGTCATCAGTTTGCATGTTTTGTTTGTTGGATTTTGATGCTGTTAGTCTTTTTTTTTTTAATTTAATGGCAGACGAAGTCAAATTTAGCCGAAATCCGACAATTGGTGGCGAATTTACAGGTCTGTAAAACCAAACATCTTCTTACCCGTATAGAAAAATCTTTGATTAGACATAGAATAGGTACAGCATGATTATGGTTTTAGAAAGTTACATCCAAGTGTTTTTAAAAAGCCTTCACATAATCCTGATATTTTATTCTGAAATGTAGTAGGTGATCCTCATTGTGTCTTTCTAAATTTGTGGTTATATGAGAAAAGTGTATGTTTTCTTCTCAGCTTCTTAGATTCAAAGAGATTTCAACAACAACAAAAATTCATCCCCGAAGGCAAAAACCGAGCATCAGCCGTAAGAACAGCATCGCGAAATGGAGGCAATTTGTATTAATAACCTTGCCCAAGAGATAAATCACAATGCCCACACTGGGATTCGATCCTATGACCTTTTGGTTGCAAGATCAACACACTACTGCTGTGCCATTGTGACCACATTGAGATAGTCCTTACACCTGATTTGAACAAAAATCTTTGTAACATAAATACAGGGTATCCCATAACAATGCACAGGCAAGTACGGCCCTTGACCCTTTGTAAAAAACAAAGATTCTTCTAGAGAACTTCATAACAAGTCGATTGTACCCCACCCAAATCAAATCAGTTGACAAAAGCCGAAGTTATTTCAATTTTTGTGCTTAGTGATGCTTGGTCAAATTGATGGTCAGTTTTCATGCCATACTTATTACTTACTGATCTCCTAACCAGGATTGGGGTTGTTGAAGCCCCACTTCGTCGACAAATAGATGACATCCCTCAAAAGTCCTCTGCAGTGGGCTGTGAGCTTTCAATATATACATGCTTAGATCTTTAATTTTCACATGTAATGAACAAAATGACATAATAGTATTGTACATTTCTATAGCGCTTTCTCTGAATGAACATCTCTCATTTGAATTCGAGGAAATGAATGAGTAGTTGCCCAACAGATACTTAACAGCCTGGTATTTCCCCTCTCACATAAACAATAATGAATAGAGTTAAAAGAACTTGGCAGTAATGGCTATGAAAAGAAAGAAATGGAAATTTACTTACAGTTTCCAGATTCAGTCGGACTGTCATCCATCTGAGAACGTGACTCCGTGTTTCCTCCCCTTACATACATGTCATAAACTGGGAATGAAAGAGATATAAGACACAAAACAAAGAACTCTACACAACTCTAAACCATTTTTTTCCCCTAACAAGCTCATGAAGAATAATTTAAAATGAATTTGGACTTTTTCTTTATCAAGGTAGATGAGACATATAAATATTAAACATGAAGTCAGACAAAAGCAAATTAGCTCATTTACTAAAACTTTCATAGGAGGTCTGAAACATACCAGTCAGATTTTGAAAACTGCCATTGTAAAGAGTCATATTTCCTGAGTCTGGTGTAGCAGCCTGATCAGCAACACTTGGTGGGGAGAAAGAGGCACTTGGCAAAACAGGATGTTTTTCACCCTCACTTGAAACTTCTTCTTCATGGTATTGGAACTGCAAATCTGGCAACAAAATATTCAAACTTTAGTGTTTAACGGCACTGAATTAAATTTGCTATGATCAATACTCAAAATGGAAATATGCTAAAGCTTGCTAAAGATATGTTTTCTGATGATTCATATCAGAGAAAAAACATTTTCATGTATCAACAGATGATTTCATTTTGTGAGCTGATCTAAATGAGTAAGGGAAAAAACTGAATTAAAAAATTACCCTTGCTCTATCTACTGTATATATACAATCATGCGCAAAAGCAACGCATCACTCACTTGCATGACAATAACTTCAGAACATGACTTCAAAGAGAAAAACCAAATATACCTATTGAAACTATACCACATTGTGCACATTCTGACACTTCAATAGAGGTTCTAAGTCGATGCATTCACTTCTGGTGAATTAAAAAAAAATCGTTGTCAGAAATCTACTTTGCAAAAGGAGATCTAAAGGAAAATACGCTGAAGTTAAAAGTACACCCCATATTAAGTAATGCATGTTCTGCATCATTAGGCACTGCACCACTGTGCATATCAATCAATTTCCTTTAACTCAAACAATAGTATTGTTCTCTTTATTCCCTTTTGCAGAGTACAATTTCTAACTGCTAGTTTATGAATTTCTGCGTAGTTGCGGGATTTGGGAGTATTTGATTGACTGAGGTGTCAAAACGTTTGAAATTAATTCTAAATAGGAAGCAACTTGAAACTGAAAAGATATGCAAATCTGGTGGAATGAGTCTACTGAATGAGTGTTGCATTACTTTTGCGCATTACTGTATATATGTATTCAACATTAAGCAGAAGTTGTGCCATATAGTAAACAACTGGCCGTACACTACTGGCATTTTGAAGATGATATCTATTGCTATTTAGTGTGGTATCTTATCAAGGCAAAAATCAAAGAAGAGTTTGGATGGAATCAAATTGAAAGCGTATGGTAAGATGCACTTTTAAAAAAAAACAAAACAAAACAACTTCAAAACTTCCCATAATGTCAGAAAGTAACAATAAACCAACCTGAAGCAGCACTGTAAGGTGGGATGGGACAATTCAGATTGGATATACTCATCAGCATCGGGGCCTCTGATCCAACAGCACAATGTTCAGTAAACAGTGGCATGGTAGGTCCGACAGAGTTGTAGAAATGTGGAAAAGAAGGATCCTGAATGAAACCCATATCTCCTTGATGGCTGGAAAATGATGGTGCTGTTGAATCAGGGTACTGATGTGGTGCCTGACCTTGGAAATCAAAATGATGACCTTGTAAATCTTTGGTGTGGTGACTCTGCATATCATGATGATGATCCATGATGGTCTGTGACAGACTGGAATCATGGACTTGAGGCACTACCCCTTGATGGTTGTCCATGGGCTGCTGGTGATCTGGTAAGGTTGGCATTTGGTAGGCAATATCATGAGATGAGGGGTGTATGGAAGACATGTCATACATCAGACCATTTGGTTGGTTTTGACTTTGAGTTGGATTTGTCTGTCCAAAAAAGATTTCAGTTTGTTCTCCACTTTCTCTGAAGTCTGACAAATGCATCTTTGAAGTGGAATTCATGAATTTTGAATGCATTGGTGTATTGTCTTTCTCTAAGTTGCCTTCAAAAGAGGTCTGAATATCAGAGAGGGAACCAGACATAATGAAAGATCCATCTGATTCTGTTTGATATGTTGGATCCCTTTGCGAACCAGTAAAATCTTGGTTGGAGTTGGGTTCAAAGTTTGAGTTTGTTTGGGGCTCAAAGGACGCCTCAGGATTGTCCTCATAAGATGTTATTGATGCACCACTATTAAAGGAGCTGCTCTGCAGTTCAGTCTGGGAATTTATTGGGACATTTTCATAAGTGGAGTTACCTGTATATCTTAAAGATTGAGCCTCATTCTCCATATTAGTGTAAGTTTCCATAGAAGATTCTGGAGGCATGGAGAATGAGATATTCTGGTTAAGACTGACATCAAAGAGTGACTCCCGGCAAGGCAAGCTTTTGTGCATGGTCACCGATGGTTGACTCAGCTGCATGAAGGATGACGGCATTTCAGTCTCGAACTGGCTCTCTGGAATGTGTGGGGTGAACAATGCTGTATTGGAATCAAACTGAAGGCCTATGGGTTGATGAGAAAGAGGATGTGAGGGACAAGATGTGTTGGTGTTTTGAATCAAATGACGCAATATTTCTGCCTCCCCACATTTTTCATGCCCATTGCTAGACGATATTGTGAAATTATTTGTCAATGATTCCTGCTCCATGTTGGGTTCTTGAATATAGCCTGATGTGGACACACTCACCCGATCCTGATTGACAGCCGCACCTGAAGAGGCTGTAAAACTGTCACAGTCTAAATTCACTGTAACTGTTAGAGGCACTGGGCAAGAAGTGGCATGATAACAGTTTTGATTGGTGGTTGATGGCAAACTGGAAGGAAAATTTCTCAGACAATATTCTTGATTGGCCAAAGTCATGCTAGCATTTCCACAATCAGAGAACATGTCTTGCTGACAAGACTTAGAGGAACTAGCAAGATTTTCAGATAGGGCTGATCTTGAGTAGGATATGAGAGGTTCATTAGGAGGATTAATCAGTTCCTCTTTGCTCCGTGGCAGATAATTTGATGCAATAAGGTCCAGGGCATTTTGCGGATGAGCAAAGACATCAGAATTACTTGGAATTATTTTAGGTGATGACGCATTAAACATTGCGTCTCTAGTCACAATCTGCTGAGATAAAACAGATTCTGATGATTTTTGATTTACAAACGATTTCTCCAATATATGATGGCCATCCTCTTTACTGGTTGGCGGGCAAATTGGAGGCTGTTCATTTTCATCTAGTTGAATCTCATTTTCCTGACTGGATGGATTTGTGAGCAGATCTTGATGGTTGGTCAAAAGGGGTGTTGGGACTCTGTTCAACAGATTGATGAGCATTGTGTTAGGTGTCATTGGGGGATTTATATTACCACTGTTTTCCATGGGATGCATGGATGAAAGTGAAAGAGGCGATTTAGGACTTGTAACATTAGCTGTAATGGATGACGATGGCAGAGCAGCATCATCCATTTGCTGCCTCACTAATGGTGGAGGACATTCTCGTAGGCGCTGTAAATTCATGGCTGCCTCTAAATCAGATGAGTCATGAACATGGCAGTCGCCTTCATTATCATGAGGGTAGAATGAGTGTGGAGTGTTTAAACTTCGATCGTACACTGCTTGGTGGTCTGTCATAGTATGCTGGGACAAAAGGGTGTAAGAAGATGTGCAGCTATCAGGAATAGAAAACGGAATATCTGAAGAAGAGTATGAGCCAGAGGAAATATTTGATTTATCAGGTGGCAGTGTTTCTTTGCCAGGTGCAGTAAAATGAGGGGATGGGATAGGAGGATAACCAAGTCCAAATTTGTAATGTTGCTGTCGAATTGTCTCTGTGAGAGAGAGAGGACTCTGTGGCACACATATGCCATTACCCCGCATTGAGTCCAGAAGTGGTAAAGACTCGTGAGGGCTATGAGAAAGACTTCTGCTTTCATTTTCTTTCTGATCAACATCATTCACAGAGTCTGGGGAAGAGGCAGAACCCGATTTGTGTCTATTGACACAAGTCTCGTTAGTGCTTATCACGTCCTTTGATAGATTTAAGGGAGTCTCCTTTTCATTTTGAATTTCCTCAATCTCTCGGTTACATTCCTCCAAGGCGACAGAAGAGGGGATGTCACCATTTGACCGTTTGTGATCGCTGTCATAATTTGTTTCTATCACAAGAGCTCCAGAACTGGATGTTGAGTCAGAGGAAGACACGCTTTCATCATCACTCTCTCCTCCGTCTTCAGAATCCTCAGCATTTGATGTTTGATATTCAATCCCCTTACCGCTTTCTTTCTTGTTCTTAATGTTTGGTTCAGACACAACTTTTTTGTCTGAAGACAAAGAAATATGTTGATCAATTAATGGATTTAGGGACGCACTAGAGGATGAGACGGCCTGACTTGTGGAGGAACAGGAAACTATGACTTCTTTTGATAAGCTAGTTTCTGCTGTAGATGCTTTTGTGAAACCAGGGGAAGATAGAGGTTTGCAAATTTTTGTCCTGCCGGAATCTGTGAGAATTGTACTAGGGGAGGATTGGTCAAAGTTCGATGATGTTAGCACGGGCATGTCCATTGATCTAGTAGAATGAGAAAGTTCAGGCTGACTTGAAATGCTTGTGGACAATGGTAGATTTTGAGATAAGCAGAGTCGTTTGATATCTGCATCCTTGGGCATGGATGATGTTGAAGCCGCCCTCTTTGCACTTATTACAAAATAGCCTTCAGACATGCCCTGCTTTCTCATCAGGGATTGCAGCTGGGAAATGCCTGCTGGAGAGATAATGAGCTTGGAGCCCAATGTGGGAACTGGAATGGAACCACTAGCTGATGCTGAAGGCCGGGATGTAAATCTGATTGCTGGGAGAGACATTGGATGGGAGAATGTTGAGACAGGGGGGATCTGAATTCCAGCTTTTGTACAAGTGTCATTTCCATAGGTGATCACAGCAGAAAGAGATTCTTGTGATGATGTTTTAAGCAGGAAAGAAGATTTTGATTGGACAGTAACTGATTTGATAGGGCAGTCTTCCTTTTTCGCTTTGTTATACATTGAAATAGAAGTTGGGGCAGTGATACAACTACTATTTATGTCTGTCGCAGGTGAGGCGGCAATACACAATGAACTCAACACCGCAGTTCTTGAATGTGATAGCTGAGGATTCCCACATGAACTTTTCTCAGGTAATTGGACAACAGGATGTGGTTTCAATTGTACTGGAAGTCTGACAGCACCTTAAAATAGACAAATGAATTGTTATAAATATAACAATAATGACCAAAAGTACCTCTTTCTTCTTATTCAATAATTGTAAATGCCCACTAACATGTACCAAAGAGTAAATATACACAAAGAAATCTTTCCATATCATATTTTTTTATAACTTATACCAACCCCACTTACTCCATAACAAAACAAAACAAAAACAAACCCAAAACCCCAATATATCATATATACAGGTGTCTGTACACTCTTTCCCTGATTATGAACATTTATTTCTCTGCACAGTCTTTCTTTTCTTCGAATAGAGATTTGATCATTTCTTTCTCTCCAAACATAAAAACAATTTTTTGAAGAATAACATGATGGAGATCTAGATCCAAATTAGCTGTAGAATGGTAAATCTACAGTAACTACATCAATTTAGGCCTGGATATAAGTAAGGATCTAGTCTGTATCAAATGATAGGAGTTTTTGTATGGTCGATTTTTGTGTTTTTCTTTTTTTTAAAGAAAAGATTACTTGGCAGGCAGCGATGAAAAGATACACAGGAGTTAAGAGACAGACTGGTTAGATCTGCGGACGCATCTGGATTGGAAGTCAACAGTGAAAAGAGTAGCATCCTGGTAAATACCAGTAGCAATACCCCAGCGAAAACAGCCATGAATGGTATGAAGCTAGAGGTGGTGGAATCCTTTAAATATCTTCATGTCACCATCACCAAAGATGGCCATTCTATAAAGGATTAGCTATGGCTACATCAGCAATGGAAAAGCTCCATAAAACCTTTAAGAACCAACTGAGAATACCAGTCAAATTAAGGTTATACAAGGCTCCAGTGTAGTCCATTCTGCTGTATGGGTGTGAAAGTTGGACCCTCATGGCTGAGTCAACATGACATCTGTAAGCCTTCGAATTCAAATGCTTCAGGCACACCCTGGGAATAATAAGGAGAGATCATAGAAAAATGAGCACATCCTCAACCAAATTCCCAATCACTTTGGGACACAAGATCCACTGCTGTCTGTGATTCAATGTAAAAAGCTAGCCTGGTAGGGGTATATATCACGGCACAATATTCCTTCAAAGACAGTATTCCCCAGGTACATAGAGGCACGAAAAAGGGCAGACAAACAAAGTGCTGGCTGAACAACATAGGATTGGACCAGACTCGACAGTCTGACCCTAAGAGTGGAAGACTGTGCTGGCTGGAGGGCTTTGACTATACAGAAGAATTCCTTATGTCTCCTCTATGACCACCCCTGGTAAAGTGAGGTGAAAAGATCAGTTTATTAAAGTTGTTTTTGGGTTTTTTTTTTAATAATAATGCAAATTATCAGAGATAATTATAATTCTTAGCTTCAGAAAGTCATGTTTAAACAACTTATTGCACAGGACATGTCAGCTAATACAAAGTAAGCGCAGCCTGAAGAAGCCTTGATAAAATGACTCTCATAAATAATCACGAAAGAAAGCTTTGTTACATTGTGATGTTTGCAAAATGGGGGTGGTTGTCTGTATACTAATTTAACTTTTAAGGTTTTTTGTGGATCATAATAAAATTTTATCTTCTTGCACAAAATTATTTGTACTTGATTATGTCAACATTTGAGTACTTTCCCCTCAACAATGAGAATTTTAAAAGGCTTCAAAGTTCAGGATTTTTTTTTATCCACCCAATATATCTAGTAATGTTCATAAATAAGTATACACCTCTCAAGAATGGCGTAACTTTGTAACTAATCGATGGAACACAAAAACTTTGGTATTGGTGGAAAGAAAATGTATTTTTCCCTAAGGTGATGTAACTGCCAAGCCACTATCTACAGTAACAAACACTGCACAAGCACTTAACTGAAAACAGTCTGAAAAGGAGAGTAACAAGATATGCCATTATCATAACAACTCACAGTTGGTGTGTTCATGTTCCATTTTTGCACTGAAATACACATCTAGTGATCGCAAGTTATGACTCTATCATTCTGTGACTACACAATCATTTAGATCCACCATTTCCACAAAAATCTTGAATTCAAAAATTAGACCAAAATTAAGAGAAAAATAGTTGAAAATGCCTCATCTCAGCATCGAAGATAGAGCCAGAGTTGTCGGCCATAATGAGTCTGGATCATTTGTTACAGAGACTGCTACAATGATCCACATTAGCAGAAGTGTGTATTTAATCGCTAGGAAGTTTGTCGTGAACATGACAGTGCAAGATATCCATAGTCCAGGTAGACTCAGGAAAACTAGAGGATATTTTCATCTATTCCACTTGAAAGAATGTTTCAACCCTGATACAAGAACCCCCACAATCTTGAATATGGATGTGGATCGTAGTTCTATTCATCATCGCTTTGCCGAAACTGGACTGATGTGTCACTGACCACTGGTAAGACCGAGACTCGGCAACCGCTGCAGAATGTCTCATTTTGAGTGGGCAAACATTCACTCACGATGGACAATTGGCACAAGGAGCAATGTACTGTTCACCGACGGGTGCATATTTGACAACAGTCTTCGCAATACGAGAATGAGATGCTATCCATTAGCTGGGGAACGATTTAATCATGATTGCATTATTGAACTGAGAAAATGCAGATATGGCTCTGTTATGGCTTCGGAAGGGATTGTCGGAAATCATAAAACAGACCTTGTTTGGATACAGAGAAACCTCAATGGTGCCACCTACATTGACAGATCCTGCAACAACATGTTGTGCCTTTGATTCAATGACAAGGGGGGA
>JAOYNN010295386.1:0-15795 GCA_025770095.1 Goniobranchus kuniei
TTAGGTTCAATCCGTTCACGGTTTGTTAGGTTAGGGGTAGGGTTGGTTAGGGTTAGGGTTATGTTCATGGTTTGTTACAGTTAGGGTGTGTGAGAGTAAATTTTACAGTTTGTTACGGTTAGGGTTAGGTTCAAGGTTTGTTAGGTCAGGGGTAGGGTTAAGGTTACTTCAGATTTTGTTACTGTTAGGTTAAGGGTTTTCTACGGTCAGGGTTAGGATTTGGGTTTGTTACAGTTAGGGTTAGGATAAAGGTTGTTTAGGGTTAGAGTATCTTATGGTTAAGGTTAGGTTCAATCCGTTCACGGTTTGTTAGGTTAGGGGTAGGGTTGGTTAGGGTTAGGGTTATGTTCATGGTTTGTTATGGTTAGGGTGTGTGAGAGTAAATGTTATGGTTTGTTACGGTTAGGGTTAGGTTCAAGGTTTGTTAGGTCAGGGGTAGGGTTAAGGTTACGTTCATGGTTTGTTATGGTTAGGGTGTGTGAGAGTAATGTTAGGGTTTGTTACTGTTAGGGTTAGGTTCAAGGTTTGTTAGGTTAGGGGTAGGGTTTGTTAGGGTATGTTTTTTTTCAGTTAAGGTTATGTTCAGGGTTAGTTACGATTAGGGTGTGTAAGAGTAAATGTTAGGGTTTGTTACGGTTAGGGTTAGGTTCAAGGTCTGTTAAGTTAGGGGTAGGGTTTGTTAGGGTTATGTTCATGATTTGTTACGGTTAGGGTGTGTGAGAGTAAATGTTAGGGTTTGTTACGGTTAGGGTGAGGTTCAAGGTTTGTTAGGTTAGGGGTAGGGTTTGTTAGGGTTAGGGTTATGTTCATGGTTTGTTACAGTTACGGTGTGTGAAAGTAAATGTTAGGGTTTGTTACGGTTAGGGTTAGGTTCAAGGTTTGTTAGGTCAGGGGTAGGGTTTGTTAGGGTTAGGGTTATGTTCATTGTTTGTTAGGTTAGTGGTAGGGTTTGTTACGGTTATGTTTAGGTTCAAGGTTTGTTAGGTTAGCGGTAGGGTTTGTTAGGGTATGGTTTTTTTCAGTTAAGGTTAGGGTGTGTGAGTGCAAATATTAGAGTTTGTTAGGGTTGGGTTTGTTCCAGTTAGCATTATGTTCAGGGTTGTTACAGTTTTTAGGGTTACGCTTAGTGTTAGGTTGAAGGTTTGTCAGGTTAGGGGTAGTGTTTGTTAGGGTTAGGTTTCATTCGGTTAGGGTTATGTTCAGGATTTGTTACAGTTAGGTTATGTGAGGGCAAATATTAGGGTTTGTTACAGTTAGGTTTAGGGTTAGGGTTTGTGAGGGTCAGGGTTAAGGTTAGTTTCTTACGGTTAGAATTACGTTTGTGAGGGTTGGGTTAGGTTCAGGGTTTGTGAAGGTTAGGGTTAAGATCAGGGATTGTTAGGGTTAGGATCATCGTTTGTTAGGGTTCGGTTTGGGATTAGTTAAGTGTTATTTCCCTCTTTCCGTCGGTCTTCATCCTCTCTCTGTTCAAAGAACGGACTTTCCAGCTAGTGTAAATAATTAAGCAAATAAAAATATAATGTATAAGGATTGTTCGTCAAATTCTGTTCATTAGACTGATGATTCATTTAAGATTCTATATAGTAATGTAGATAGCTTTCTTAATAAGAGAGATGAGTTTCTCATAAGATTAAAAGAAACCAAGCCTGACATGATAGGCTTCACACAAGTATTGGCAAAAAATAAATGTTTTTCCTTTGGTCCTTCAGAATATGATATACCAACATATGATACCTTTCGGGGCAAGGATCCTAAAAGAGGAGTTGTGTTGTATTTTGAAAAAAACACTGAATGCAAGAGAGTGTCCGGAAATAAATGATTAAAGTTTTAAGTAAAGTCTGTGGTGCACCTTTAAAGGCATAAATGAGGAGTCAGTACTCATTGGATGAGTTAAATTTAGAAGCCCTAACCCAGAGCTTGAAAATACAAAGAAACTTTTTGAATTGTTGAAGTCTAATGAAATAGCTAACTTTGATAGCATATGCATCATGGGAGATTTTAACTTTCCTGATGCTCAATGGAACGCATGTCTGTAGATAGATATTGACCATAACCCCTACTAACTAATAATTATTAACATCTAACTGTATCCTTTTCCTCTCTTTCCTTATAGATGAGATTTCCATCATCCTTTGAATTAATGAATACAATAAAGACATATGATTAAATTGAACACTTGTCATTGTCATGGAAGTTATTCATCTTTAGCTATGATGGACTTTGAAACCTCCACCATCATGTCACAGCCCTGTTCCTACCTTCAAATAGCAAACATGCCCCATTTACAGTGCCTGTGAATGGCAGTCCCAGGACCTCGACGCAGCATTCGCATCTGCATTAACCACTGCCCTCCAGATGCACAACAAAACAGCACACTGAAAAGCAAGCCCATCAGAACTGAAGTTGGAACCCCCGCAAATCGGATCTGGGTGTGACCCTGATCAATGTTCAGCCTTTGTCAGACAGTGGGACGTATACAAACAAGGAATGTCTATTTTGGTACAAACATCTCTACAGCTTTGTTCTACTGTTGCAAACAGGACCTCCGTACTGACATTAAGCGAGACCTTTTTGAGGACGTCTCATCTATGGACATCCTTGAGAAAGTTAGCCCAAACACCCCTGTGACCTGGTGCTCGAGAATGGTGTCATGCCAAAAGCTGATGGCTCACCCAGACGCACCATCGACTTGCAACCTCAAAATCAACACTCGGTCAAACACATCATGTAGCAAGCCCATTTCATCTCGCTGACAGAATCCCACAGCACACCAAGAAGACAGTCACAGATGCCTGGAATGGCTACCACTCGGTATCGATTTGTACAGAAGACAGGCATATCACCACATTCATAACACCATGGGGCCGACACAGGTACAGAGTCTGACCCCTGGGATTCTTAGCAAATGGAGACAGTTACAACCAACGCTTTGACTCTATCATCATGGATTTCCCAAACAAGGTGAAGTGTGTAGACGATACATGCACATGGGCTGACTCAATCGAAGCAGCATTCTTTCAAACATGCCAGTGGCTTGATCTATGTGCCCGCTATGGCATCACCTTAAACCCTTGAAAGTTTCAGTTTGCTCAGGACGCTGTTGACTTTGCAGGACTCACAGTGACACCAACGAACATCAAACCAAGTGAAAAATTTCTGAACTCAATCCAGCATTTCCCTACACCTACTGATATCTCAGGTGCCAGGGCTTGGTTAACCAGGGTGCATATGCTTTTGCTATGGCACGACAGATGAAACCTTTCAGACACCTCCTCAAGCCTTCCACCAAATTTAACTGGACAGATGAACTTGACACCCTGTTCAAAAAATCAAAAGAAGTTATCATCAATGAAATGAAAGAAGGTGTCCGCCTCTTTGACCCATACCGCCCCACATACTTGTCAACTGACTGGTCTGTTGATGAAATAGGTTTCCTACTGAAACAGAAGTACTGCCCGTGCACATCTAGGAACCCAGTTTGCTGTCTAAATGGTTGGAAACTCTGCCTTGTCGGCAGCAGGTTTACAACCCCTGCTGAAAGCCAATATGCTCCCATCGAAGGAGAGGCACTCGCTGTGGCCTATGATCTCCATCAGACACGGTATTACACCTTTGGATGCTCAGACCTCATCGTCACTACAGACCACAAGCCCTTGATCCGTATGCCTAATAATAGGTCTCTGACTGAAATCAACAATAGACGCCTTTTGAACTTGAAGGAGAAGACCTTGCATTTCAATTCACAATGGTTCATGTATCCGGAAGCAAGAACAAGGGACCAGACGCTGCATCCCAATATCCTGTGAGAAGAGCCGATGGTGCACCAGAAGAACCCGAACTCTCTCCTGTCTTAAATGTCACTGTAGACATGGATATTGCAGAAGATGGCGCCACCGTCATTGCCGCTGTGGACACTCTATTTCCAATGTCATCACATGGGAAATGGTCAAAGAAGCGACATTCTCAGACCCAACACTTACACTTCTGATGGGACACATTCAACACGGCATGCCAGACATGTCAGGATCTTCCCCTTGAGTTGCACCCCTACCACCGCTACGCAGACAAGCTCTGTTGTGTTGATGGCATCATACTCATGGGACATCGCATCGTCATACCTATCTCCCTACAAGCCAGCATCCTGACTGCTTTGCATGCTGCTCATCAAGGTATCGGAACTATGTGTGAAAGAGCAGCAGATTCTGTCTTTTGGCCAAACATAACAACAGATATTACACTGACTAGGGAAAAGTGCAGCCACTGTCACAGAGCGCAAAATCACACCCAATGAACCTCCAAGTGACATTGCACCACCTGACTACCCTTTTAAAAAAATTTGCAGCAATTACTTCACTTACAACAACCAAGAGTATGTAGTGATTGCTGACAGATACTCATCATGGCCAGTGGTGTTCAAATCTCAGGCAGGCGCCGAGGGATTTGTAAAGCGTCTAAGGGAGACATTTGTGACTTATGGAATGCCCAAGGAGTTGACTTCCGATGGAGGACCACAGTTTACCGCTGGAAGAACACAACAGTTCTTGAAATCATGGGGTGTACAACACCGTCTCACATCAGTCGCAAATCCTCATAGCAACTACAGGGCTGAGGTGGCTGTTAAGACAATCAAGAGAATGCTGATGGATAATACAGGCCCAACAGGGTCACTTGACGTGGACAAGTTCCAGAAAGCCATGCTCATTTACAGTAACACCATTGACCCACAAACAAAAGCCTCCCCAGCCCTTGTACTCTTGGCAGACCAATTAGGGACCCCATCCCCATACCAATGGGCAGATTCTGCCCCCATAACACATGGCAAAGATACTGGCCTACAAAGAAAAGGTTTTGGCCAAGTGTCATTCAAGAGAACATGAAAAGTGGTCAGAGCATACCGGTATGCTAGCCCCTCTTCAAGTAGGAGACCATGTTTACATACAGAACCTGGTCGGTAACCATCCAAGGAAATGGGAACGCACTGGAGTTGTTGTGGAAGTCCGCCAGTTCCACCAATAAGTGGTGCGAGTTGATGGATCACGACGTGTGACTCTGAGGAACAGGCAACATCTGAGAAAATTCAAGTCATTCCAAGCATCCACACCAGTAGAATTTTGGCAACCCATTTGTGAGAATGCCATCGACCGTCCCCAATAAATGGAGACACTGTCAGGGATCAGATCGCAGCCCCAACCCCACCCGTCACTACAGTGGATTCTGATCATACTGACCCCATTAGAACTGTGGAAGAACAGAATCAGCCAGAACCAGGTGTAGCCCCACCAGAACCCCCAGCACCACTGACTACTGAAGGCGGTAACGATGCTTCACCACCTCAACATGACTCTTCAACAAGGAAGTTGCCACAAACATTGCCCAGTCTACAGCCCTTTAATAAACCTGGAAAATGGGGAGAGTCCACGCCCTCTATCCAACAATAAGACTACCATTGTGACTTTAATTTTGCCACTTTGCTCCTTTTTCCATTCAGATGTAGTTTATCATTTAACAAATTTTCCAAAACAACTCGATCATACTTTTAATTTGTATAATCCAGAAAAATGCCAGAGACGTTTCATTTATTTTATGAAGATGACCTAAGATAAACATTTTGCCTATGATTGTGAGAAAGATTTTACTCATGTACCCCTAATAGCATTGTTTTAAGTTACTTTTATCTTTTTGCCTATGGATGTGAAGGAACCTTATCCATATGCTCTAATTTCTTATTTTTCTTCTTTTATTGGTACTGTGTACCACTTCCATTCTCTCAATCAGTTTCATAATCAGCGCCTTTCCAGAGGTTCTCTCGTAGCACCATGTGTTAATTACTCCTTCCTTCTACTCCTTGTATAAATTTTAGTTTCTCCCCCTTTCCTTTCCAAATGTACCTCCCTTGATCTTCATCAGTTTTACACATACCCGTATAATACTTCCCCCGGAGAGGGAGATAGATAGATATTGACCATAACCCCTACTGACTAATAATTTAACATTTAACTGTATCCTTTTCCTCCCTCTCCTTATAGATGTGATTTCCATCATCCTCTGAATTAATGAACACAATAAAGGCATATGATTAAATTGAACACTTATCATTATCATGGAAGCTATTCATCTTTAGCTAATATATGCATTATGTTATATTCCCCATAACTGGTAATGCAGACATCCTCTATGAACAAAGTCTTTCCAAATTGCTTTACTATATTGAAGATTTTGATACTTTTTCTGGAGTTCCTTTTTTTTCCGGAGTTAATTTGAATCACAATTGCATTGATTAGGTCATTTGTTAGAGCTTGTTCCTTGTTTTATTTGGATCTACCTTTCAAAATTTGGAAGAAAATTCTTCTCATCGTTCAATTAAACATGATGCTAAGCGAGACCACATGGTGCTATCCAGTGACTTTTATATAGGAAAAATTCTGTCTAAGGTGTTCAGTTTCCTTAACCAAAATGTGATGCTATCCATCATGATGCTAAGTGGTGGCGACTGTATGTATAATTATTTGTTTGTTAATTTTCATTTTCAGCTAGGAAATGATACTTTTGGGAAGGAGTATTTTGAAAACATGAAAGTGAACAATGTTAACTGTGGTAAGCATGCATCCTGGTTTTATCAGTTCAAGCTGCCAAATAAAATAAAAAAAAGACATAGAGACACAAATGTAATCCATACCACCTAAAATCAGGAATCCTGTCTAAATAGAAAAAAAGTATATTCAGGTGCTAAGTTTCACCATTTCTCAGCCTTTAAATCAAGATAATAATAGAGTATTTTGGACATGCTATTGAATTTTTCATAATTATTGTTGCAAAGTAGATACGAAATTACAATAATGATTAAATAACATTCATTCCTGCTAAACCAAATTACAGATTATGTACACCTTCAGAGTGGTGTTCTTCATTGTTTCTCAAAATGTATTTTGCTTGCCTTCTGCCGTGTATACATTTGATGATTTGTCTCTTCCTAGATCATCTTTCAATCATAGATGGCATTTCAACTGGTGTAGCAGCTATCAGTGTTGCAGATAATGGTGAGAACAGTTTACGTGAATAAACATTCCAAGCAAAAAAAAAGAGGAGCATCTCAATACAATTCTGATATATATTCTATGTATTGAGATGCTCCTCTTTTTTTTTTTTACTAAGTAGTAGTGCACTTCTGTTTACAGTTAAGTTTATCATTTTTTTCAATTGTAGGATGAATATTTATTTAATATTTTGAAGTTGTACCCAATTTTGAAATAAGTTTTTCACAAACATCAAATATCTGAGGGGTCACCACTACAAATTAAAAAAAAAGAAGGAAATTATATGTTTAATTTTTTAAGGTGCCAACTGCATAATAATAATCCCTGGTGCTAATAACTGCCTGACTCCTGAAGATGTAGCTGCTGCTGAGGACATTATCAAGACATCAAAAGTTTTGATTTGCCAGAATGAAATTCCACTAGATGTGACCATCGCAGCAATGAAGCTTGCTAAGAAATATAATGGTAAGTGAATGCTTTTCCTTGATAATAATTTTTTAAAGATTTTATCTTTTTTTTTTTAAATTTAAGAGGCAGTGGTCTTCTTCTTTCAGCTTATCCATCAGGGGTTGTCACAATGGATCTTCCATCTCCAAATGGTTCCATCATTTAAAACATCCTTCTCTCTCACACCAAGTTATCATGTTTTCATTAATCCCTATGCACATACACAGAATTATAAAGAATTTCTCACATCAGAAAGTACATTTCAAGGGAAGTCACAAATAAATTAATATATTCTTTTATCTTGTCGAGACTTGACTATGCAAATCTCTGCAAGTTGGACTTCTGTTGAAGCAAATAAACAAATTTCAACAAATTCAAAATCATGCCGTTAGACTTGTAAAGGGCATTTCAAAGAGAGAACATATCACCACGATTTTAGAAGTCTTACACTGGCTACCAATACCATCAAGAATTGAATACAAAACTGCAACCATTGCGTATCAATGCCTACACGTTCTTAGTTTTCTGACTTACTCAAAACAAATAATTTCAAAGTACACACCAAAGAGACCATTACGTTCATCTGCCAAAATATCCATCCAAAAACCTTAAACTAAAATGAAAACCTGTCACAGGACGTGTCCATTTGGAATGCTTTACCCAACGAGGTTCGGCTTGCTGAGTCGTTGAATAAGTTCAAGTCAATGTTAAAAATTCATTATTTTAAGTATTTGAGATAAAAGCAAATTAATGTTTTATGGAAGCAAATGTTTTATTGAAGGGTACGTGTCTTTGTATGTGTATACATCGCCATGTAGGCCAATCCTTACTTTATGTTTAGTTGATGCATGTATTTTTATCTAGACATTTTTAAATCTTTAATTTTATACAGATTTTATGTTGCAATGAATTATGTATATGTATGCAAAAGATTATTTCTAAATATAGTGTATCTTTCTAAGCACCTTGAGCTCTGAGGAGAGAAGGTGCAATAAAAGTGTGCATATTAGTATTATTATTGTTGTCACCTTCAATTAGCTCTTCCTATTTTTTCTATCTGATTTGGAATGCATCTTTAGCATTTTCTTGCCAATATTTCTTTATCTTTCATATGTATTATGATATCATTCTAGACTCTCTCACTTTACTCCAAATATACCTATCTGAGTTCTTCACCTATAATTCTTCTTCTCTATGTAATTCTCATGACTGTTTTGGCTTTATATGACTAGAATGGATATCCCCTACCTTCCCTTAAAATCGGCCCTGTATGTCCATAGATATATTTGAAGGAGGTTGGGGAGGTGGCCTTTTTGAACATCTTGGCAGATTCGTCCTTTGTATATACGGCCCTCACAACCTTTACAAGTTTCTCTGGAACTCGGCAGGGCCTCATGAATTTCCAGTTTCAGTGTCCTAGCTGTAGAAAGCTTTTTGTGAATCAGAATTCTTGCGAAAGAATTATTTGTGGCCTATTTATGTGAAACTTAAACCAACAGTTTTGTTTAAAAGCTCAATTCATTTTAAAGGTGTTTGAGCTCAAAGTTTTTGATTTCATTAGTTATCAACTTTTTCAGAAATTTGATTGATGAAAATGTTGACAAGTCAATTGTTTGTTCTGTCTTTGTCCTTTCTTGGATTGATTAGTGTAACTCTTGTGTTTTTTGAACTTCCGGATAATGCATAAAAAAACAAACAAAAAAGAGTTAAAAACTCAGCAGCTGGAATCATTAGCAAAACAAGAAGACATTGAGTGGAAACTTGATATGGGACCAAAGCGAAATCCGTATTATATCAAATCCCTGTTAAATCAGATATTTAAGTGAAATCTTGAAACATGAACCAATGCAGCATTTTTGATCATAGGTAGTAAGTATTCATCATTTGATATCTGTGTTGAATGCTTTCTTGTGTAGACATGTCAATTCAGAACAATTGGACAATATGGCACCTTTATGGTAATTCTGATTTTTGTACTGCCTACATATCTGTTGACATGTGGTCTTCAGCTCATACCCATCTTCATGGAGTGCTTTGATAGTTAATCATTTGTCTTCCAGCTGATTTGATAGACAGGTGACAGCCATACAATGCGTTATGCAAGGAAAAATCAAGGTGTGCATTATGGCTCATCTATTCTTTCAATGAAGTGTTTTGGATAATTGAAACATTTAATGAGAAAAAAAAACATTTGTCCCTAGCAATCAGAGTCGGAAAACTGGATATTTTTATCTGACAATAGTAAATAAGTATATAAGCACATTATTTTGTTCCCAACCAATATGTCGATTGACAGAGCTCGTCAAATAACTGACGGTCGGATAACTAGTAGAAGACTGTACTCCGGTATATTGTGTATCAGATCCATGTGTCAATATCAAACCCACTTGCCAACCCCCTCCCCTTTCCCTCTGACCTAATTCATGGGATGGACTGTTCTGTGCTAGTAGGCCAACAACCTTATTGCCTGTGGCTGGAATTTCCAAGCGCATGAATTAGCAACACATGGGGATAAAATACAAAAATGAATAGGCGAGGTGTATCTCATAATCCCTGTGTATAAGAGATACGGCTCTGATTGGTCCCTGTTATAATGGATAAATTTTACTGATGATAAAGATGTTAATTGAAAAAAAAATAAAACAACAACAGATTTTAACAATCCCGCTTATAGCGGAAACTCTGTTATTCCAGAGCCTGTTATGTACATATAATATATAGTTTTCACTTTAATGCAAATATCCAAACATGAAGAATTCTCACTGACTTTCCTTTAAAGTAAGACTTCACTGGAAGCAGCCACATATGCTTGTAAAATCTGTAATGCAACATTCCCAACTTATTTGAACAAATCATTAATACCTACTCTCCCCCTATTAACTTGCAATCATCACGTAAGGCCCTTGCAAGTGAACAAAATTTTCAATTCCAAAGTTTTGAAAGATGTTCATTAGGCATGGGCACATCAAAATCAAAACTTCAAAAAATCAATGTTTTTTCAAACATCATTGGGATCAATTTTTTTTCCTCAGACATCAATTCTTTTCGATGTTTGAACTATGAAGGATAATACAATAATATTCCTTTATTTCTTGTAAAAAAATATTGCACTGCGGTCATAGAAACGCAGAGATATGCCCAGGACAAAATTATGATCGAATGTCATCCCCATTTTTGTACTGGGAGGCTTAGTAATCGATGTTGCAAAAGATGTATCATGTCGCCTTGTATTACTTATGCATCCCCGCTTCGTCAGTGCCATCAGAAAGGGCATTCTTGAAAGCTGATGAATAGATTTGTAACGGATATCCGAATATATTCGTTATCCACGGATAAAATGGGAACGAATGATCAACGAATAATACTTGAGCGGATAGAAGGAATAAATGAATAAACTTTAGCACAGCGACCAGCAAAAGAAGGCGAAGTCTGCTTGCAGAAGAGGGTGAAGAGTAGCTCTCGCTGTCTCCGATATTACAAAACACACTGCGTGAAATGCAAAAGTCAAAGCGAGAGTGTGGCTAACAAAGGATAACGAGTGTCCGAAACCGATCGAATAAGTGACCCGTCTGTTCGGACCTTCCCGTATTGCTTTCAAAGATTATTCATTTATCCGTTCGCTATCCGCGGATACGGTGCTCGAATATTCGTTTATTCGCGAGTCATTAATTGTACAAATAAGATTCAACTCCACTTGTGAACTTATCTGTGCCCATGCGTACTGTTCATTTAATTTTCCTGGCCCCCTTGTATGAAATGGCTTGATTGTCAAACTTATAAAGACTCATCCTTGTTCTCACTCAATGTAGGTAGGACTAGGGTAGAGTCGGGGAAATTTGTCAGTTTTAGAACTCCACTTCAGAAAAATGGAATAGCCTGTCCCCCCTTCAAAATGAAATTAACTCGTCCGACCAGTGCGAAGGATAGATATATCTGGCATCCTAATTCTAGCGAATCATGGAGACTGACTCATTTGTGACGTCAAAGTGATGTCACAACCCACGCGTCCTATTCCATTCGCGGTCTTTCTCTATAAATCGTTCGATGAAGATCCGCTTGTCTAAACTTTTTGCCCAGCATTCAGCTTTTTACAATTAATTATTCACCGATATTTCATATTTCATTTTACCATAATCGATAATTTGTTTGCCAAAATATCTCCTTGCATTCTTTTAAGCCGGTATTCGCCTATATTCATTAACAATAATTCTGTAAATTGCTAAGGTGTTGGGGAAATTCATCACGTGTGTCAGGGAAATTCGTCAGGTTCTAAAGTTTAGACCTAGCTTTTTGCTATTGGTAATGAACACCTTGTTACATTTTAAGACTAGCATTTTACAAACATGTACTAACATTTGCATTCTTTTCAGCTGCTGCATGATTACTACTAACCATTCTTTTCAACAGTTGCATGATTACTGCTAGATCTATTAGGCGTACTACGATTCATTCTTTTTAGCTGTTGTATGATTCCCTTCATTCTTTTCAGCTGTTGCATGATGACTAACAAATTCTAAAACTTTTCTATTTTCAGTCTATTTTTTCAATCATGCGCAAACAGTTTAAACATATTTATAATAAATACTGTCGAGAGAACCTGGTGAAGGCAATTGAGGCTGTGTCAAATGGGATGAGTATTTCTGCCGCAGCTCATGAGTTCAACGTCCTGAGGATGACCATCGCCGACCACATAAAAGGGAGATAAAGTTTGGAAAGGAAGTCCGGGAGGACGAGGAGCATACCCCAAGATACCAAGGATAAGATAGTTGTTAAAGTTATTGCTGCAGCAAAGGAAGGTTTCCCTTTCATCCAGCAGCAGTTTTTGCTGAAAGTTGGCGAGGTGGTCAAGAAGCTGGGGCTCAAAACCCAGTTCAAGAACGGAGTCCAGAAAAGGACTACTGGTATGAATTACGGAAGAGGAGGCCTGACCTCATAATCAGAGTCCCGGAAAACTGTGGGTCCAACAAGCTCAGGATGATGACTACGGAAGTCGTCAACAAGTACTTTGACAACCTCGAGAAGATGCTTGCTGACCATCAGCTAATGGACAAACCATCACAAATCTGGAACTGTGATGCAACAGGACTTCAGTTCTCACACAACTCTGCAAAGGTTCTGGCTCCTAGAGGTGCAAAATTCCTTGTAGCCTAATGCAGCCCATCCAAAGAGAACATCACGACATTGTATTGCGTCAATGCTGCGGGGAAGACCACAAGAGCAATACATTCTTTTGCCATCCAAGACAGCCAAGAAGGCATCATCTGGGCATACCAGGAGAATGGGTGGATGAACGACGCCATAGGGGTGCAATGGTTCCAAGAAGTATTTCTCCCCAACTGTGGCGAAGAGAGACCTCAACTTCTTGTCCTGGACTCATACCACAGCCACAAAGTCCTGGATATGCTGGAGCTGGCCAAGCTCCAACAAATACATGTCTTTGTTCTCTACTTTATACTACCCATATCCTCCAGCCACTTGATCGCGTTGTCTTTAAGCCATTTAAGACACCCCACCGACAATACTGTACAGAATTCCTGTCCAGTAACCCTACGAAGACCATTAATAAGGTCACATGGCCAGTGATTCTTTCAAAAACATGGGCATCAACCATGAGGAAAGACCTGATCTGCAAGTCATTTGAGGCCACTGGAATCCACTCCGTAGACAGGACTAGGATCCCAGAGTCAGCTTTTCTGCCATATGATACCTACAGGGCAGCAATATCATCATCAACAACCTCCATGGTCTCTGATATTGCACCAACATTAACAGCAGTCCAGGACTCATCACCAGCACCGACAAGAATGGAAACTGATGATGACATTGTCACTGTTTCCCTTGATGATGTCAGCAATCTGAGTTTCCTAAAGAACATGACTATCAGCTTTGAGGGAGAGGATATCAACATTTATGATATTGTGGCCCAAACCTCATCACCCCTCGTGGATACATATGATAGGCCTAACCAAGACCAAAGTGAGTCACAACCCAATGAACAACAAATGCCTGTTGCAAATTGGAATGTGGCAGTGAATGCCATATTTGGCATCGTCCCTCAGACTCAGATCAATCCAGTTCAACAGAGGAGGTCAAAAGCCATTCCATCACACCAGCTTTTAACGTTGGAAGAGGGACTTCAGGAAAAAAAGAAAGGTAGCAGAAAAAAAAAGAGGAAAGAAATAGACAAGAGAGAGAGACAGGAGAGGGCTTTGCAGAAAAAAATGGAGAAAGCTGCAAAAATGCAAAATAGTAATAAATGATTCATCTCAAATTCCTGTATCAATTGCCTACAAAATTTTTTTTGTCGGCATCACTGCATTTATTGTATTATTTAGTTTTATTAATAATAATCTTTGAAATGTTCCTTGTTAATATTGTTATGAATCTAATACTCATCCTTTACAATATATGTATTAAATTTTCTTCTCATTCACAAAGTTGGTTGTATATCATGTATAAACAGGAACGTTCTGATTTTCATGAAAAAAAAAATTCATTTTTTAAATTTAAATAGTTGTAAAATTTTTGAATAAACATAATAATAATAAAAACCCAGAAAAAAAAAAAAATAAATAAATAAACACAATCCCTTCCCCCTCCTAAAAAAAAAGGCAGTCGTTGGGGTGCCGAATTTCCCCGACACGGGTGAAGAATTTCCCCTACAGCTGACAAATTTCCCTGCCCACAAGTTGTCCTCAAGAAAACAACGATAGTTACATGTCATGAAGGTATAATCCGCAAGGAGCGACTGTGAACAGTGAGTCTGATTGGCTAATATTATGCTTAATCGTGTTTCAAGTAGTGATTGGCATATCGAAATATCGATATATCGATATTTTTTCAATATCGATATCATATCAAAATTTTGACAATATATTGATATTTTTCAATATCAAATTTTCGAGGAAAATGTGCATTTCTGCTTAGACGTACTTGATGAAATTAGGCCCATGCTTTGAAACTATTAGAGAATGATGGACCTTGAAGGCTTTTCCAGAGTACAGGAAAATGAAAAAGGTGGAGGAGAGACAAAGTCAGACTTCATTTCATGTGCACAAAAATGACTATGAGACACAACAAAAGCAAAAGTCAAAACAAAAAATAGGCAAAAATGATCAACGCTGAAAAAGTACGGGGATATCTTTGCCAAAAATGGCGGATATCGAAATAAAATACCAATATATCGAAACAAATTTCGATATATCGAAAATTTCTTCAATATATCGATATGCTCTAGAAAATATTGTATCCTATCGAAATATCGATATTTTTTGCTTCGATATATCATATCCTATTGATATTTGAAAATCTCAGTATCGCCCATCCCTAGCTTCAAGACTACTGGAAGTCTTGAGCCAGAGTAGAACGCGCGTCTTCCCAGTAGTGATGGGCATATCGAAATCAATATATCGATATATCAATATTTTATCAATATCACGTTTTCTAGGAAAATTTGCATGTCTGCTTAAATGTACTTGATGAAACTAGGCTAAGGCTTTGAACCTATCAGAGAATGATGGATCTCGAAGGCATTTCCAGAGTACAGGAAAATGAACAAGGCGGAGGAGAGACAAAGTCAAATATCATCCTCGTGCACAAAAATGACTATGAGACACAACAAAAGCAAAAATTAAAACAAAAAACAGCAATAATGATACACATTGAAAAAGTAATTGAATATCATTGCCAAAAATGAGGATTTCAAAATTAAAAAAAAATATATATCAAAACTCTTTCCATATATTGCTATGCTCCAGAACATACCCATCACCACTTCCCATTCAGTGTGTAGAAGTGCCTATAGTCCTCAAATCTACCTCAGGCCTACTTCTTTTCATGCTGTATAGTATTGACCTCGCCTAGTACTAGGAAGGTCGGCAAAGATTTAAGTCATAAGTCTGGTAAGTGCTTCCTGAGCAAATACCAGAAGGCGTTAAGTCAAATGGTGCAGCTGTCCATGCCTCTCAAATGTAACAATTTTTTGCACTTACTTTACATGCATTGAATAGAGCTTGAATTACTTTGTATTTAAATCTTACAAAATTAAGACACAAGTCATTATACTGATAACTTCTAATGGCTTAGGATAGTGCAATAATATGCAAAGGTTTTCATTTCAGGTTATATGTACCATTGCCAAATGTATTAATGATTTAGAATGTCATAACTGGTGGTGGATTAACTCCCTTCACATCGTCATTTGATATTTCCCCTTATTAGGGGAAGCAACTATCAAAATCATGGAAACTAAAGTTATATTAAGATAATTACTTCCCTTTATACATGAATTTCATTTGGAAACATTCCATAGGCC
>JAOYNN010295498.1:0-10158 GCA_025770095.1 Goniobranchus kuniei
TCTCTCTCTCTCTCTCTCTCTCTCTCTCTCTCTCATCATCGTCACCACGGACTTGACAAGTTAAAGATGCCAGAGGATTGAATGTGTCCTTTTCTTCTTTTGATTGGTACATTAGTTTTGATGAGTTTTATCGCGTGTGGAAATGTCTGGATTTGTCCTTTGTGTCTGTGCGATAATTTGGGCATGGTCACAGAAAGGATGTCTAGACAGGTGGACAAGCTGTACCACCATCTATAATCACTTTCTTGACCGACAAGATGTCTATCGGTGACGGAATTTACCTCCGCGACCAATTGTAGGTATACTTCTGGCATGTGTGACGTGTCAGTTCTCATTGATTTGCTTATTGAGTTTTGTTTTGGATTTAAGTTTAAAGTGCGTTGTATAATGTTTGCGCTAGTGTATGGGTCGTTCTTGTATAGGCAATGGTATGTGAATTTCTTGACGAAATGTATTAAATCTGGTGACTGCGTGCTATACAGGTCTTGGAGTAAGTAGGGGTGGAGTGGGAGACTGGCGGAAATGGGAGTTGGTTGGGGATGGGGTTACAATTACTGGTCACTAACAGAAACAAGCCATTTGGGATATCATTCCTGTTCTAAAAGACCGTCATAATCCTCACTGAAAGGAGGAATTTGGGATATTATTCGTGTTCTACAAGACCGTCATAATTCTAACAGACAGGAGGAACCTCGGTTATTATTCGTGTTCTAAAAGACTGTCATAATTCCAACAGAATGGAAGCATTTGGGATATTATTCGTGTTCTAAAAGACTGTCATAATTCCAACAGAATGGAAGCATTTGGGATATTATTCGTGTTCTAAAAGGCTATCCTAATCCTAACTGAAAGGAGGCATTTGGTATATTAATCCTGTTCTAAAAGACCGTCATAATTCCAACAGAAAGGAGTAATCTAGGATATTATTCGTGCACTATAAGACCGTGGTAACTCTAACGGAAAGCAGGCATTTGGGATAATCTTCGTGTTCTAAAAGACCGTCATAATCCTAACAGACAGGAGGCATATGGGATATTATTTGTGTTCTAGAACCCTATCATAATTCTGACTGAAAGGAGGCATTTGGAATATTATCTGTGCTCTACAAGACTGTCATAATTCTAACTGAAAGGAGGCATTTCGGATATTATTCTTATTCTAAGAGACTGTCATAATCCTAACTGAAAGGAGGCATTTGGTATATTATTCCTGTTCTAAAAGACCATCATAATTCCAACAGAAAGGAGGCATTTCTGATACTATTGCTGTTCTACAAGACCGTTATAATTTAACAGACAAGAAAGCATTTGATAGATTATTCGTGTCCTAAAACACCATTATAATTCCAACAGAAAGGAGGCATTTGGGGCGTCAAATTAGGATCAGATCCTCATTAGTAAGTGATGTTTTGAAAATCAAAATTTGATTCCTTGATTGTTGGTTTTATGAATTGGAAAAACAATCATCATTAGGACACAACTTCCTCAATCTATTAGAGTCTAACCATATCTCATGAAGAATTGCTGCTGATAAGAGAAGCTAGATCTAGTATTATACAAGAAAACAAATTGTCCGTACCATATTTCAGATCTATATTATTTTCATATCTTGCAAGTTCAGCTCGATAACAGTACATTGTTAGGGTTGAAGAGAGTGAATAAGTTGTGCTAGGGGTAGATCTACATTATGCTAGGCAAATTTCTTTTCCATAAACAAACTGCGGTACGGAGAGTGCATATTAGATTTTGATGCCCCACCTCCATTCTCTATAGTGTCTTATTCCTATTTGCCTCTTCCTTTAAGTAGATAAGAGATAACAGTCGCATACGTACATGGTCAGTCTTTTGGAAAAAGAATGTTACATAACATTAAGCATTAGTTGGAACACCATTTGGGCGATGGGCTTGGGGAGAGGCCTCATCCAGGATCCTGAAGAGGACCGGGTCGTAATATAAAGTAACTCTAAACTGCATCCTATGTAATGTTGTGCTTGAATGAATTACCACCTCGAATCAGGTGACATGGAACTTTTTGACAGGTACACTTCAGGATACTAACAGTAGAGAACTAACAGTGTAACCAAGAGTAACTTTCATGGCCGTAAGTGTATGAGGTCCAGGTCCGAAAAAACCCAAACTGTATCAGTTGGTGTAAACATCTGGCATAAGTGGTACCTTAAAATTGTCCTTACATTGAGAAAAAAAACCCCACTTTTGATGGATATTAAAGGGCTGAATTGATTTTTTTCTTTTTTTTCCTTTCAATTTTTTTGTTAAGAGAATATCTTTGATAAAGATGTGAAGTCTGACTACTGAAATTTTTACTTTATGTGACTTTGGATTCCAAAACAATTCTGACTTTGCTGGTTAGCCTACTTCAGAAAATCAGAAATGCAGGTTATGGTTATAGCTGTACTTGGTATAAATTAATTCTTCAACTGGAGCTTATTTCTTCATTTTTATCTGATACTTACAGATGTCCTTTATTTTTGTCCACAGTCTGGAAAGTATGAAGGCTAAAGTATGGCAGGCAAGAACCTCCAGCCCTTTGTTTAACACTAAGATCTATGCTGATAACTTAGAGCATTTGTTTGAGAGGATGTGGGATCAGTATGAAAAGGGAATGGATCCAAAGCACTTAGTAGATGACTGGGACCCACGTAGACATGGACTTTCAAATGGAAAGTCATAAATCTCCCTTCATTGACCTATTTGGAGTTGTTTGTTGTTTGTTTGGTTTTTTGTTTTTTTTTTGTTTTGTTTTTTTTGGGGGGGTTGTTTTGTTGTTTTTTTTTCCTTTAATTGCTTTACTTGCTTTTGGACTTCAGTCAATGATCAAATTAAACCTATTTATTTTATTTTTTTTAACACCCATTTTTCTTGCCCTAAATTTATAGTCTGCAACTACCAATGTATTAGCAGGCAGACATTTTTATTTTGAATGATGCAGGAAAGAATGAAGTGTGGATGTGCAGATGAATTGGAAGTTACATAACCTATAGTCGCCTTATAATGTTTCAAAAGAATAATGATGCAGTATTGATCTGTATTTATGTACATTTTTTCTTTTTTTTCCCCCTGTTGAATATCAGACACTGCATAATGATAAACAGACTCTTATAACCCAAGCTATGGTTCATTGTACAGTATAATTTGATGTTTGTTTGATGTCTACAAATTTCCCATGTGTGGTTACAAATCTCTTGCTGCTTTGTGCTGGTAGCTGAGCACGAAACATGAATCTGTTATTAACCAGTAACAGGAGTCATGTAACATATGTATTTCTGATTATTTATTTGCACTGTGGTATTCATCTTAATGTGCTTCATCTTTTCTCCAGTTGAATATGTCAAATTATTTTTGCTTTGTTTAACTCTCTTCCTTTTCTTTTTTTTTAAATCTTCTTCTTCCCCCCCACCCCCCATTATTTATATTCCCATTTCACCAGCACTCTTTCCCCATTGTTGGTGTCAAACATAATGCGGTATCTCATGACATTTGTTTTTCCCTAAATCCTGTATTAATAGTTAATTATTATGGGAATAAATTTCTGGTGATACACTCAATGGGCTTCATTATTATTTTGTGTTAATGAATGGCTAGTGATTTGTACGTTGGACAGCCTCATGTTTGGGTATATAACAAAAAAACCCACAGTTCTAATATCTACAGATTAGTTACTGGCAACCCAAACCACCCATGCCATGACAGTAAATGGTACTCAAGCCACCAAATCCTTAATGAAATTAAAAGTTGTCAATATTCCAGCCATCATGTATGGCGCAACCCTGCTAAAAAGATGCTGTATTTTCTATCTCCATCAAGTTTCTCAACTTCAGTTTGGATCACTTAATCGCAAAATCATTCATGTATATATAGTAAGTCCATAAGACAATGTAGATTACAAGGCATATTTATCTGGAAAACAACCCTACATGACATCCATGTACATTATTTATTCTAATAAATCAATATCAAGGCATTGTTAGTGGCAGCAGTGTTTTTTAAGTTTTTTTATTAGTTGGTTTTTTGTTGTTGTCATTTTGTATTTTTATCTAGATTGTGGGGAGGTGAGGTATTGCATTACTGTTTCAGTTTGCCATATCAGTTGCAGACACTACTGTGAAATGAAACATTTTTGAAAGTCAGTTTTATTCGTTTTCTAATAGTTTAGACTCAGTTACAAATTCATTTCTGTAACTAATAAAGAGTATAATGAAAAATTAATTTAAAACAAAGCACTTGGTCTGTTATTAAGTAGGGCAGAGAATGCGAAGAAATGCTTTTGCTGTGAAAGCCCTATCTGAAAGGCTAGGCTGATAGACGAGGGGTCACACCGCTCAGATATGCGTGTATTGGATAAAAAATACGCTTTTGCTATGTTCAAGGCCTTAGCCTTAGCAAAGCCGAACCCCCACAGTGTAACAGAACAATTGTGTAATTGATATCACATAATGGCTGCTTCATGCAAGAGGAATATCCAGTGGCATAAAAGTGACAAAACTACCAGTAGACAATGCTCATCACCGATTTGGTTGTAGAACCACCTCAATGAGTCAAAATACTACCCACTCGCTAAAATTCAACAGGATTCATTTCATTGTTTTCCCATGCATCTGACACTTTTTAAGGCCATCCTAGATCAACAATAGTAATAATAATAACAACAATAATAATGGAAGTCCATATTTATTCATTGTGTACAAATATAATTTTGGGGGGAGATTTCTATATTGTACAGCTGTGTACAAAAATATTTCCCTGGAAGGTTTCTATATTTATACACGGTTTCCACTCACCCTCCTACACATTACAGTCAAGCGGATTTTCACAAGGCCTTTATTGAATTCATGCAATCTGCTCCAACAAAGTTGTTTTTTTTCTTTTAAAAGGTAGCAATAACACTAACTTATGATAGGACTACTTTTTCCGTGGAAAATATATCTTAAAAGTCCGCCCTAAAATGGAATTCTAAAGCTGGATCATGTTGGCTTAGTACGCTAAGGTAGCGATTTAGTTGAGTAACACATCGCAATTTTGCTAGCAATGCTGCACAAAAAATTGACTTGATATATCTAGAACCAACATGAGATTGACAATTATGTAACTGTACATGGTCTAGAATAAAGGAATAATACCTGTCCTGTGGGTGTTAATGTGTAGGATGGGGGGGGGGGGGGGGCGTAAAAAAATAGATATTGAAAGGGGAAAAGGGGGTATATCTGGCAAATAAGAGCCTAAGTTCTTTTTCAACTATCAATAGATCAAAGCAAAGTCCCACAGGAGTGGAAAACCGCGAAAGATCATGCCATCATTTAAGAAGGGAAATAAAAGAAAAGCCGAAAACTCTAGACCAATCTCATTGACATCCATAACTTGTAAAGTTTAAGAACACATAATACATAGTAATATCATAGACCATTTTGAGCAGAATAAAATCTTAAACAATGTGCAACGAGGTTTTAGACAAAAAAGAAGTGAAACCCAATTGATTACCACCTTAACTGACTTTAGTAACTGCCTAAATATTAAAAGCCAGATCGTTGCAGTCCTTTTGGATTCTTTCAAAGCTTCTGATAAAGTCAATCACTTAGGACGAATTCATACGATGAGGAACTATGCCAGTTAAGTGGACAAAGTCATTTCTGCTAGGCAGACATCAAAGAGTAATGGTATAGGGAGTAGAGTCAAATATCAAATTAGTTGAATCAGGGGTCCCACAAGAAACTACATACTTTAACCACTCTTCTTCTTGATACAATTACAGTAGACTTCTGATAACAAAAACTCCATGGGACCAGTGCAATTAGTTCGTGTTATCAAGACTTTGTATTAAGAGTATTGACGAAAATTAAGTAAAATGAAGGATAAGAAGGCGAGAAGACTAGGCCTCCATCTAGTTGATCGAAATCGAAGTGAGCTGTGAATGAATGATGAATGCTGGCGCAAGCAAAGCAACTGGACGATAGGCCTAAAAATATAAGAAAGAGGAGGAATGTGTGGGAGGGTGTATGGGGGTTGGCGGCAGCAAACAATGGGGTAAGCAGAGAAACACATCATCACACGCTCAGTGACACACAATTGGCCCTATGGTGTGCCAAGTCGTGACGCGGCATAGTGTGTGAGGCATTAGTGTGCCCATTCACCCATTACTCCCACTGCCTCTCCTTTTGTGTATCAGAGACGCTGATATCACATTAGATCTAGGCTCGGGCTTTTTAACACGTGTGTTGCCTGGCTCGCTCTGCCCGAAGCCTTGTTGGTTCAAGACCGAAGGAAAATTTGGAAAAAGATACACATGCAGCGACAGCTTGGATTCGTGTTAACAGCTAGCAAAATTTAAGTTCATGTTAACGAATATTGCAATAGTTGAATGAAGATGAAAATTATTCGGGGATTCGCATTCAGTTGGTTAAGGGCAACATTTGTGGAAAGCGGGTTGAGCTATGTGAATTCGTACCACTGTATACATCAATGATATAGAACAAAACCTCTCATCCAATACCACCATTAGATTATTTGCAGCTGATAGCTTATTGTACAGAGAAGTAAAAATAACAGATGATTGCAAAACATTGCAAAGAGACATGGACACCCTACATGTGTGGGAGAGTAAAATGTAAATGGAAGATGGAATTTCATCCAAAGAAATTCCAGATTATTACCATCACTAGGAAACATAAACCAATAAATTATGAATACAAGATACATAACGAGATACTGAGTGAAACTAAAACTTCTAAATACTTAAGTATAACCATAAACAGTGAGCTAAACTGTCAAGATCAAAATAATGTCTGCAAAAAGGCAAGCTCAACACTGGCGCATGCCGGAGACGAAACCTAACCAGTTGCGCTAAATCAGTCAAAGTAAACTGTGTTCATGCATTTGTTAAGCATATTTTTGAATATGGATGCTGTGTCTGGGACCCCACACCACCCAACAAAAAGAAAACCTAGAAAACATCCAAAAGAATGCAGCAGGCTTTGTAACAAACAACTACGATTACACTCCAGGTAGTACATCTACAACTCTGAATAAACTAGGATGGATCGTCCTCGAAGAACAAAGGGCTAGAATTAAGTCTACAACTCTCTTCAAAGGCGTAAATAACCGAATCGACATACCTATTAACATGTATCAAATCAACAACCTTAACATTTATATAGACAAAGGGCAAAGCTGTAGAGTACCACATTCAAATCTGGCAATCTAAATTCCTTCTTCCCCAGAACATTTAGACTGAAACTGAAATAGAATGCCTGATTCTACCCGATGCCGCAGAGACGTGGGCTCTTTCAAACGGTCCCTCTGCCAGATTACCCTCAAATCAAGCTACTACTACTAGACATCATAGGCTTGAACTCACCTTTTTTTTCTTTCATTTCATGCGCTTCGACAGTTATACTCAGTTTTACTGAGTCATTCGGATTATTTGAAGAAGGGTAAGCTAGAGCTTGGCCAGAGTAAGCGAACTCGACAAAAATGAAAGATGAAAATAACAAACCACACACTCACACGCAAAAAAACTACAACAAAAAGAACCCAAATTCAATGTTCGTTAATTGGGCTGCAATGGATGGCGAGAATCCCCGTGTCCAAACAAGCAAACATAAAGACACTCTCAGATAGAAACAGGCCTACCCGCTGAGAAAAGCCATACTTTCAGCCAAAGAAGGAGGTCGGCCATTTTGAACTTCGTATAAAATGTAGTAATTAATAAGACAATAACGGAGTGTCAAAGAGTTTTTATCCTTTTGAGATAGATTATATTGGAGTGTTCACAATGTTGGTAAAATGCATAAGACTAAAAAAAATGATAGTAATAGATATCTGTTTTTAACGATCTGAGATAAGATAGAAACCGGTGTACATAGAAAAACACGCCTGTATTCTATATTTGCACACCGGTGTACAAATATAGTCGGCCGGCATAATAATAATAATAATAATAGCCATACAAGTCTGCACCATTGAAGTTTTGGCTTCTCCAGGTAGCAGAATCGACCTTCTTTTAGCAAGGCCCCAACAGAGGGAGGTCAGGACTTTGGGGTGGGTGGGGTAGTATTTCCCAACCATACTGTCAAACATTTTTAATATCGTTTCACAAGTGTCGAGACAATTAATCGCTACAACCTATGATCATCGGAGTGTTTGAGAACCCATCATGCAAAAACCTTTCGAAATTCAAGCTTAGAAAAAGCAATGTCATGTAGAGTGCTTCGTGTGGTAGCCATTTCCTGATTTTTAATCGCATCTCCATCCTTATCAGCTCATGTTTCGAGGTGGCTTACTGTGGTGGTGTGATTTCATGAATTGTGAGCACAAAATTAAATGACGTCACACAAGTTGTTGGTGTATGTATATAAAGACAATTGGTGTGTGTATCTGTGTGGTGTTTCAAGCTTATGCAAGAGAAATGTTTCGAGTTATGGGCAAACAGAACTTATTTATCAGCCTGCCCTAGTACTATATTTACAGACTCGGACTGAGCATTACTGTCGGTGAGCATGAGCATGTTTGGATAATGCTACCTACCTAGGTTTTTTTCTCTACTCTATGTTTGATAGTGATTGACTGGAGAGCGTTTTTTAAAGTTGTCCAGGTTACTCTTCACTTGACAGAGAGTGACATAATCCTTAATCATAATGGCTTTCTTCAATGCTATTGGGAAGAACTGGGCGCTTGATGTGACTGAAGCGTTCATCTCACAAGGTGAAAAGCTGTTTATAGGGCTTGGATTCGTTGTATTTGATATGTCATGTGATGATCTGACTTTCCGAACGACTTTTTACTAGTGCCGGACACAAGACCTAACAATTTGTCTGTGGACAGTCAGTCCTGATTTTTTGATAATGCCTTTCAGCTATAGAACATTTTGCTTTGGCATCCTTCACATCTTTGGTGAACCAAGATGCGTCTTTCCTTTTGCTGATAACTCTCGTTGTAACCGGGGCGGGTCTATCGGAAATCTCGGTGATGTGCTCATTCCATAGCTCAGCCGTTATCAGGGACTCATGTGTTGACAGCAATCTGGCGAGTTCGTTGTTAAAAATGAAAGTGGTTGATGTTCTTGATGTCACGCGATGTTGTTTTGTTTGTTTGTTCGTTTGTTTTGGCTTGTTGTGGACGCGGTAGTTTATTTCGACGTGAATGCTAGTGGTCCGATATGGGGATGCTAGTGGCGGTTGTTTTCATGGATTTTAAAAAAATCATGTTTCATAATAACCCAATCTAAGATGTGACCAGAACAGAGATAAGTTGTTTCATGTCATATTGGAAAATTATGTTATGTAAATCTGGCTGTTGCTTTTCGTTGCCATTATGAAAACTGAAATCTCCAAGAATTGTTGGTATAATGCGTAGCGAATTCATTGATGAAAATAGATCGTTAATGTACAATTTTATTGCGTTTTATGGTTCTTTCGGAACGAGGTCATGTTTGCAGCCACAAACTTATGATGGCTGCGCGACACGACCGGGTTCCGAGGGGCCCATAAAATGCAACAATTAATTGTTTTATTACACCCATCTAATATGGTGTATTATAACACTCTTTGAGCCATTAACTAATTTGATTATATAAATCTAGATTAACGTCTGGTTTTATCAGTAGCTATTTTCAATTCAAAACTATCGAAATATTATTGCGTGTGTTATGCAAATGAAGAATGCCAATCTGCAACAAAAGGCAATGCAATAAATAGAACATACGGGCTGATCAAATATAACAATTAATTGTAGCGCAGTGTCTTCAACTATTAGGCCTGCCATATGTATGGTCACTAATCTAGCCTAATGTGATGTTGAAAAATCTCAAAAGGCTCCACCAGAAAACATGCCTTTAGTGTGAATTTCATCGGGACTTCGGGCGTAGATTAATATCTAGATCTAGTTGCAATTGAAAAACTTAAGATGATTGTGAATTTCCGGTCACTCGCGAAGCCGAGTTCCATCAGACTGCCAGCATTTTTTCCCGAAAAGCTATGTTTACATAATCTTTTTGTGTTCTTTAAGATTACTTCGAATTTTTTAGTTAAAGATATACACGTAGATAAAAAATCAGGCTATTTTAGAGAACGCCCTTTGACATGATAGCTAAAATACTAGAGACCTAATTATCGATATTAGGTAGCCGGGCAAACTACAGGCAAGACAT
>JAOYNN010295609.1:0-10158 GCA_025770095.1 Goniobranchus kuniei
GTACAAACTTGAAATTTGCCACAATGGTACATTTCAATTTTCAGGAGGACATGGAAACTTTTTTTTTTTTTTAAACGATGAAGAGTATAAACTTAATCAGCCTTTGAAAAATAACCGAAAATTCAAGTTGAGTCGTTGAATGCTGGTCACAGTTTTTGTTTCACCGAAAAGACAAAGTGAGGCTTAGACCGGAAGGTGTAACCTTAGTAGGCTATAATAGCGCTCAGTAGCCTACTCACTGCTAACATCAAATCCAATCTATGCCGAGAGCAAGATTAAGATTACAGATCTAGATCTAGATTTCTGATGCCGTAGAGTATCCTTCTTGATTCTAATTAGATCTCGACGTTCGAACATCGAATCTATATGTTAGACATTAATCCTGATCTGATGCAGATCTAGATGATCTACACCTAGATCTATTAGGTATTTGTAGGCTTATGTTGTACGGAATCACTAAGGCTTAGTAGGAAATAGTAGATTTTGGAGTAGGGATGAAATTATGGACAGATCCATTCCTGGTTTCCTCACAATTGGATCTAGATCTAGAAGTTCTAGATTTTTTTTTATTTGATATAGGTAGATCCTATACATTCCTAGATTCTTCTAAGTTTGATTTAGATCTAGATTTTATTATTTAATTTCTGCAACCTTCTTCCTATTTTGAAAATCTAATCTAACTAGTCGTATCAGATATTTACCCTGAAGGTTTTAAATCTAGATCTTAATTTCAGATATTAGTCTAATCTGGATTTAGATGTGGATCTAGATCTATTACGATTAGGTGGGGCTGTAACTTTTTAAATAATTATTATATTTGCGTGTCTGGTTTGATTAGCATTTCTTGATATTGCAATGGTTACTCAAATTTGCCCTGCCCTAAATCCCGAGCTTAGCCGGGAATCCCAGCTAGTTTATTATAATAGCTTTAAAGCTTTAAGCTCTAATTGAGTAACATTCTTGTTGGAACAACAATGTTACTCAATTAAAGCTTAAAACTTTACTCAATTAGAGCTTAAAGCTTTAAAGCTCTTACAATATATATAGCTCTTAATCCACTAAGTGTGCTCGAAGTGGGTCGAAGTGTGTCCGACAGGCCCTTTTCCAGCCAATTACCTCTCAGCTCTATGTGGAGTATACCGAGATGCTGCCAGATTACAGGCGTACTTCCACTGCCTATGGTCGGGTAGGTCTACTCAATAACATCTCAGTGGGGCGAGGGAAAATGTGTAAATAGCCTTTCCCAAGGACTAAACAGCACTACGAAGCGGCTATAGTTGGAAACGAGCCTCGGTTGGAACTGAGAGCCTCACGGCTACTACAGTTGAACACCAGTCTAATTTTGTGGTCGAACCTAGATCTAATTATCGGACTTGAGGTTTGTGGTCGGTCATGGGTCTATAGTTAGACTTCAGATCTACTGTCAGAAATTGACGGACATGGGGATGTGTAGTCGGACCTGGGATCTATGGTCAGACCTGAATCCATTTTGGGACTTAGGGTCCGTACGATGTCAGATGGGATCTATGGTCAGACCTGAACACGGACATTGGTAGGACTTGGATCCTTTGTTGGGAAGTCTATGGCTGAACTAGGGGTGTGAGCGGATTGGGTCCATTGGCCAGACATGGCCGTTACAAAATGTGAGATGATCAATAGTAAACAAAACACTGATAGTCGGGCTGGGTTTAACAAGCTGGAATTCACAGACACCAACCTCTTTCATTGATGTGAGTTGGTGTGCTCTAAAATTCAAAATTTCAGCAATATCTGGGACATCAATTATCGATTATGACTCTCTTATTCAATCCCACACATAACACAAGGCATGAAGTTTTGGATTAAAACTGAACATTGGCAAGATGTCACCTAACCACATTCAAAAGCATTGTTTAAATGAAAGATGACAGTTCTTCAAATAAATGCCTACTCAAAACAATTTCAATCACATGAGCTGACATAATAGAATTATTATGTTTATCCTTAATCAATTTTAAAGAGCATGAAAAACAAAGAGAATGTTGGCAACAGCGTTTTGTAGCTTGCAACAAGAACTGGATCAGAAGCTTAAAACGCTTTTAGTCTTCTTGTTGGAATAATTTTTTTCCAAGTAGATATAAAAATAGCATTATCTGATGTAAATAATATAATATTTCAAAAGACCATGCAACATAATACACAATGCATTAAGAATCAAAAGTATGAATTATATTTCAAAACAAAAACAAAAAACCAACAACCAAAAACAACAACACACAATAGTTGCAATTAGCAAGAACATTATCGAAGTGTATTTAAGCAAATGGATATGAATTGTTTTTATTACCCTGAAAATAAGATATCAGATCTGAGATTGATTCTGCATGCATTTGCTAAAATTAGTGTAAACTTTTCGGAAACCTTTAATCATCAAAAATATTCACAAGACTGCATTCAGAACATCTTTCTCTGTCAAACTCGTGGAGCCATCCATGCACCTCACACATAAACAAATTACTTACAAAAACGTCTCTCATTCACATAAATGTCTTTTCTCCCTATATCACGTTATCAGAATAAAGTTTTCTTAACAATAACACATAAAAAATGATCATCATGGATAAAAGTTTTGAGCTTTCAGTGAAAATGAGAGGTAAGTACAAAAACAAGGGCAATTAATGGCAAAATACTCAAAATAACACATTGATTTTTGAAAAATAAAACTCAATAGTTTTAGTAATCAAATTAAAGCATATGAAAATTATTTTGAAAGACCCTACGATCCCATCTCACACCCTCTCCCCTCCCCTGCTTCCTTAATATCCTAAAAATAAACATATTAAGACCATAATAACATGACAAAAATCCAACAGCGCCAACAAACTAAAAGAAAAAAAACCCACAAAGTAAATAACACGGCTTAATAAAAAAAAAATAAACAGATTTATTTTGAGATGTCATTCTGCATAATGATTTTAACTGGACAACGCGGTGCTGGCTTGCAAAATGTTTGTCTTGTCTCTTGCTTATTTCCCCTGTGCCAAGCTCATAATCAATAAATCAGCAACACCAAACCTAAGACGAACAAGCCGCAACCTCATTAATGGCGCTTGAAAGACCATCTATAATAATATAATAATCATCTTCTGCAGTAAAAGCAATCTTATTTTTTAGTCAAATTACTGTATTTTGGACATAAGACTTTAGGCAATATTGCCTGAAGGCCAATGATCATTCGGTATAGGAATGTATTGAGGAATCAGTGAGCAGCGGCGGCATTGGTTAAAACACAGTTCAAATAACATTCTAATACAAATTTACAAATTGCAAAGTGCAGTCATATTATGTGAAACTGCCGAAGGTGTGTGTGTGTGTGTGTGTGTGCGCGCGTGCGTGTGTGTGTGCACGCACGTGTGTGTTGGGTTACAAAGAAAGGAATGCCATGCATTGATCGAGCTTTACTCGCTATACCAGTGTTGTGTTCCACGTAGTAGTAATTAATATCGAATGATCGTGAAGGTCATTTGGTTGCGCAGTTCAAAGTGGGAAAAATACAAATCTCTGGTATACTTTAATACAATTATGAATCTTTTTTGAGCCTTTGTTTACATAGCACTATCTGGATAACTTATGTGATATTGTCATATGGAATGTTCATCAAATGAGTTGTTGCTTCAGGTCATTGTGAAAAAGGGAAAATATTATTAGATAAAGCATACAGATTTGATCAATAATTTGTTACGTATGTTTTTTTGATGTGATCTTTTCCATAATTTTTGATAAGAACAAGCTCTGTTATTCAGCGTTGAAGCTGATGTCAAGATGGTATGTAAAAAAACCCAAAACAAAACAAACAACACAAAAACAACAGGCAAACAGAACAACAAACCCATCAAACATTTTACAGAAATGGCCTCAAGAACAAACATCATCTTTCTATTATGCTAGCAGGGAAACCACAACAGAAGTCAAACCTGGCTGTTAGACTGAATATTTGACAGGAAGATAATTCGGAATGTTAAATACAATAACATTTTCTACATAATGGATACAAATGTGGACGAGAATTTATTTTTTTTTAATTTCAAAAATTAAAATAAACACGACTGATAATATGGTATTATTACATTGATCCATCGAACTAAATACAGACTAACTTTCCACCTCACTTACGCTTTTGATCGAGATGCAAGGAGGCTTCCAGAAATCTCATAAATATTCATATTGGCAAAATGTTATCATGGAAGTTATTGCGTAAAACAAAACAAACAAACCTTGGACGTAGTGCATTACATGAGTGGAATATTTAATAATTATTCGTAATTAGGTAGAATACAAGACTAGTTAAAAAGGTTGAGGTATGTTATCATTTTACCATTGTGTTGTTTTGTCTCTGGGCTGCTTTTTTCAGTTAATTCGTTTGTTTGCTTGTTGCTTTTAGTTTTTTTTAGCTGGTTTTTTCTTTTCGTTTTTGATTCTGATTTTGTTAATTGTTTGTTTAGGGTTTGTTTGTTTTTTCCTTTTAAAAATATTTTTGTCGATGTTGTAGGTTTTTTTCCCTAATTGAGAGAGCAGTACGTGTGTACTTAACGTCCCAATTTTAAATTTCGTTTTTGATTAGTTTTTTTTATTTTTTTTTGTTTTGGATTTGATTGTATTTTCCTTTTTAATATTTTTTGTTGATGTAGGTTTTTTCCCTACTTGTGAGAGCATTACGTGTGTACTTCATGTCCCAATTTTAAATTTCATTTTAAACTTCACTACTGAACTGCAAGCATGATTTATTGATGCTATTTTCAATATTCGACTCATTCTCTTTCTGTTACATAAGAAGGCATACAGTTAAGCACTGCTGCATACCCTATGGCATGCTGATAATAATATCTCCATTGTATTTTCATTGATAAACTGTTGTGGAAACATTGTGATAAGGAATGTTTTGCTAATGACGAGCCTTGAAGTAAATAGAATCGGCCTGAGTCAAGGCTGAGGCAGGCAGAGCATAAAGAGGGAAGAGGGGACGCTGTTAAATGGGAAATGACTAGTAAAACAGTTTCTTTTTCTATTCCACTCAAATTTAAGTTATATCCATTAAAAAAAAAAAACAACAACCAAAAAACCCCAACAAAAAACAACAAGCAAACCCAAAACAAAACAAAAACGAAAACAAAAAACAAAACAAAAAACAAAACTGGAAGGCATCTAACAACTGCTTTCAAAATAAATTGGGTGTCTCAAGTGACCAAAGCAATATTCTGAATTATACTTTGACCTCTAAAGTCCCAAAAATGTATATTAGATTTATAGATTACATTCTTCTTTTTCAGGTTCTATGCATGCAGCTGTACTATTACATTATAATTTGTGGAAAAAAATGTTTTACACAATACCTCTATCGAACTAATCCATTCAAGTTCTTTATCTGGGAGTAATTGATCATTGAATTATGTGCTATAAATTTAACTAAAAAGTTAAGGCTTACTCAATAAAAGCGCGATAAGCCTTAACTTTTTATGTATTTCCACATCTTAGATTCTAGATTCTAGATCTGTATTATAAATTTTATTAATAACTCAAGTTCTGTTGCATGACATGCCCTCTGATCTTAAAATCCTTGCAATTTCTTTTTGTTTTGATTCGACTCCATCATATTTAAGGATTTGATAACTCTCTGAAACAAATTACCTAAAATGGAAAATAAAACTTATTTGATTGTATAATTTGATTGGACTACATGCATTTGATTTGGTAAAGAATTTGATAACCATTGGCAAAGTAAATCCAAGCACGAATTAACTAAAGGTCATCATTCATGAACAAGATTTATATCTTTATTTATTTAAAACTTGACCTACAAAGGAGTCGATGTGATTTGAAACCTTGGGTTGATAAACTCATGCAAGACATAATGATATTATAGATCTAGGTAATGCAGAATGCGGTTGGTGGGGGGAGGAGCATAATGAACTCTTCCTCGTTCCAACTTGTACCGCAAAAATACTGTCCCAACCGTGATTCAGATCTGGTCTGATTCCGGCTATGGTAGCCTAAAACTTTGAAGGCACAAGATAAACACCGATAAGTCAGTTGCAGGGTCACAACTTATTGCCACCTCATGTGAGATAACAAGTGCTCACCAGCCATTCTATTCCTAATGAAGGCGCCATACGGCCAGAATTCCTTAAAAGTCAACGCCGAAATGCATTCCCCTGGATCAGAATCCAGTTTGATTTCAGATGCTGTTTTGTGTGAAGATAGAGGCATCACTAATGAGAAGGAATGCACATTTGTATTAGAATCAGCAGGGCAATTTCAAACCAACAAACAATTTCAAGTAATAAGGCATGTAAGGTTACAGGAAGGATTTAGAATAGCAATGCACAGTACACTGCATTGGGAATGTTATTCTTAACGAGATATATCAATAGGTCTGTGAAGATCATATTTTGTGAATGGACCTCTTGCAAAACAAGCATCAATATAATAGAAAACATGACTTATCTTCGGCATAGTAAAAAAAACATCAGAAGTTCTTTAAATTTTCTAGCCTATATAAATATGCATACAATGAAATCATGGCCGTAAATCAAATACATCAACATTTTAGCAAAATCCCCATACAATTCAGTCACAATACAAATTAGTCAGAACATTATTATGATATTTACCGCTCATGTTAAATACATTTGAAAGAAATTTCAGTCTTTTGAACTTTTTAAAATAAATAAAACACAACTAAGGCAGAATATTGCTCATGTTGAATCACCATGCAATAATAATATACAACGTCTCATCTTAAACAAAACACATTGCAGAAGAGAGATCGATGACGTACAGTCAAACATGCTGTAAAATATGCCATGAGCTACTTGCAAAACGCATACAGGAAGTCTAAATCTATATTATGTACACTTGAATTCAATTCCATTATGATTTTATGTTCAGTGAATACTCTTAAGTTCCTGTTCAATGGGTGGGAAGGCTAATTTCATTAAACACCTAAATAGGGAAGACGTTCACAAGGGCATCTCCTGTTTGGTTTTTTTTTGTTTTGTTGTTGTTGTTTTTTTTTTGGGGGGGTGTATTGCTTTTAGGACTTTTCAATTAATATTTAACTTTGCTTGTTGGGGTTATTTGCCACTGTCCTACTCGATTAGGTCATCTCAGCCCCCATGGACAGAGTAAGACGATGGGTTAGTTTAAGGAGTGTGCATATGAAGCAGAAATAGGCTTTCAGATGATGAAAATACGCTGCCAAAGAGGAAAAAAAGTCATTCACAATGAACATAAGCATAATCCATAAGTATTAGAATAGAAAAATGTAATTAAATGGAGGGATGATTTATACACCGAAAGAGTAATCATCTGTCTACAAAAACACGCACAAAAAACTCCACCAAAACACACACAAAAAAACAAACACAAACACAAACAACAACAACGACAAAGAACAAAATCCAGAAACAAGAACAACAACAATAACAAAAAAGTATAGAAAATAAACAATCTCCCTCCCCAAAATAATAATCCAACAACCAAAAAAAAAAAAACCCAACAAAAAAACCCCCAAAAACCACACACAACCACTCCTCCCCCCAAAAAAACCCTCCAAAAAACAACAACGAACAAACAACAACATAAAAACAACAACAATGAAGAAACAGACCAATCAACAGCAAAACTTCTCTTGTTCATTGAATAACATGTAAAGCGACCTGTAAGTTTCGTTTTATTCTTCAGTGATGTGTAGTTATGGTCACTCTGATCCCCCAGTTTTAGATGATAAAGACAGACCTAAACTTCATGATCGTATCTGGATCTATTTAGATCTATTTAGATCTATTGTAGTCTTGATCTAGAGAGATCTAGATGAGCAGAACAATGAAAACACACACACACACACCTACACACATCACGCATACACAAAAATACTCAGGCTGACGCTCTACCAACTGAGCTAAGGAGGCTTCTCTAAGTTGCCAAAATCAATTAATCTTTATTAATAAGAGCGAAACGTTCTGACTTCAAGACACATCTCCTCCTAAACTACTGGACCGATTTACACGCGGTAAAAATTCTCATCAAAAAATGGGTTCAACGTTTCTGCATGGATATGTAATGACAGCAAACCGTCAAAATAAAAATTCTGGAGATTGCATGACTTACCTCAGTTTGTTTACTTGGAGTTTTTGAGTTCTTTTCAACTTCAAATATCATCTCTGCGTCCAGTTTAGACTTTTTTTTTTTTTTAACAATGAAGATAGGTGAACAATAGATCCAGATCTAGAATGATACTATGCATATGTGCAGATATACTAACATTAATCTAGATCTAGCCTATTTGGTGTGCGATTCGATGTACTTTAATAGTCCTATCCCACAATCTAAATCTAGATCTCTAGGTCTAGATTTATGTACATATCTCAATCTAGCTCTTTACGGACTGTAGTAGAGCCATCAGTAGGTCTAGACTCTACATTTCTAGATATAGATAATCTAGATCTATGCAGAATTCAATGCACTGTAAACTGAAGAGAAGGCTTAACGAAACACTGGTTGTTTGGTGAGCTGAATGTTTTCATTTTGAATTGTCAGAGGACTTCATCATGATCAGCTTTTAAATGAATGGTGTGCAGGTTTGTCCTGAAGAAAGAAAATACAAAAAGACTGGCCAAGAAGGGAAATTGATTTGACGCTCTACCGATGAACGAACGATATAGGACAAGATCTTGGCTTAGGCCAGTCACAGGAAGATTGTTAAAATCATGATCATAGGTACCTAAAACTTTCTTCGTGACGATAAAGACTCTGAAAAAATATAAATTAAAAAAAAACAACTAATCTGAACGTTTTGGAAAATCGTCAACACAGCATACACCTGCACACCATAGCTATAAACGCTCATTAAAAATTTGAAGTCTGAATAATTTGTGGTTACGGAGATCCTAGCGACCGAAAATCTCAGATACGAAAATGTGATATTAGATATTATATACAATAAAATATAATATAATCTTGTTTGGTAGGTGAGGGGTGATGAGGGTGATATTTTTGTAAAAAGTTTTAAATCACTTTCGTTCGATTAATACATAATTTATATCTTATTGAGATCGAGGGTTTTCTTGAGCAATGATAAAGCAAGAGAATTTGGCCCAATCAAGTTCAATTATCTGGCCGCAAATTTTACGAGATTCTTCTTCATTTCCTTCCTTCAGCAATCATCCTCGGGTCGGCTTATACGTGAGAAATTCAAAGACTTCAGGGGATCCTCATTGACAACCGTCCAACAAATTTTAATTCAAAGACTAACGACCTTCCTCTTCACGGACCTAGAAGGAATGATACAAACACAATCAACAGGCCATGGGTTCGGCTTCACAAACCGGCTCCACGTTTAGATGAGTTAACATTTGTTACTACCACAAATGGAATTCTTAATGGAATGAATACGGCCCAAGCTGTCTCAACCCATGAAAAAAGCCCATCCTTTTGGAGGCAAGCATGCCTGGACATTGTTGAGCAGAGCGCGTGCAGGGGTCTCGAGGCACGCGCCCTCTGTTTATTGGATGAGCTGGGAAAATATGAGTTCCTTCTTGACAGAGAGAGAGACACCGATAAATTCAGGGGAAACTCAATTTGCTCATCGACCGTGGAGACAAACTTCTCCGGTAAGCCAACGATCCGAGACAAATACAAGTGGTAAAGGAAGATAAAACAAGCCGTTTTGCTTTCAAGACAGCAGATTTCACGGCGTGGGTTTCAATAAAAACCGCCAAACTCACACGTTGTAAAACCTATGATTAAGGGTAAAGTATGATATGACTACATTATTTATAGTATCTATTATAAATTGAGCTAGCCCCCAAAAAGTGCACAGGATACTTGGGCATAATCACACTACGCAAAAACATGAAATTTGGCATAAAGGTCTGAACAATTCTGAATGTTCATGTGGGACCACTATGTTTATGATTAAAATAGTATTTTGTTTGCAAAATTTAGAAAACATGTATTTTTACAGTCCTAAGTACATGATCCAGGAAATAGAATGTGGGCGTTCCTGGTTCACATCTCAATGGATGAAGCCCTTTTCTATAGTAATGAAGTAAAAATATGGAAGGCCTACAGCAAGGAGTCAGACCCAAGGGAAGCAAATGCCATTAAAATATACTGAGGGAC
>JAOYNN010295719.1:0-10157 GCA_025770095.1 Goniobranchus kuniei
GAGGGACAAAGGACAGCTTAGCATCAAAGGTCACTCCCAGAAATTTAGCATGGGGTGAGACCTTGATGTTAGTATTGCTCAATGTAATTTGGGGTTCTTGATAGGAATTCCTCTATTTGTTACAATGGACGCACACAGTCTTTGTTTCAGAAAATTGAAGTGTATGTGTGTATGGTATGTATATATATATATGTATGTATGTATGTATGTATGTTATGAATGGATGGTATGTATGTATGTATGTATGTATGTATTTATGTATGTATGTATGTATGTATGTACATATATTTGGTGTTTTACTGCTCTTTTTGACTCAGGTAATCTCAAAACCCATAAAAAAAAGTACGGTGATAGGCTAGTTGAAAGTAAAAGAGAGCAGCAGAAAAAAGATTTCAGAAAAGGAAAAGAAAAAGTTTCCAAAGAGTAAATAGAGGAAGCCGCTACATAAATGTTATTGTTATTATCATCTTTATTATTATTATTATTATTATTATTACTATTGTCATTATTAAATAAGCCTTTTAAAACAAGCATAATAATTACTATAAAATAAAAAAGTAATCAATGGAGGGATCATTTATTAAGAGAGAAAAATCAACCAAAAAAAAAAAAAAGGCCATAAAACTCAAGACCACACTGCGATTACTACCCAAGATTTTCTATTTCTACTGCCTTTGTGTACAAATAAAAGTATAGTTTAGCCCTTCTAGGTAGCAAGTGATCTTAAGATTATTTTCAAGCCAAACACAACACACAAAAAGGGGATGGCCACTGAATAAAATGCATCCCTTCCCTCACCCAACAAAATCTCATTTCTGATTAAAAATTTAATAAGATAAACGGCAGCTACATCCATGGGGCTTGATCACTTAGGGTGTTAAAACTAAAATCAAGGTCACCCTTCTACTGAAAATGTTGTCTGCATTTTTATTATGTATGCACAGACTCTCTCAACTGCAATGTGACATTATAAAAATCTGTTGGTTTTTTGTTTGTTTGAAAGAATGAAAATAAGGGATATAAATTATCATATCAAATACCTTACTTAGTATATATTGACTAAAAATCACTGTAATAAAATTGTATACCAAATCTCTAAACACATGTATGACAGTACAACCTTTGGGTAATTTACTTTGTGATGGCAATATTATGATCATCTGCAAATAACATGACTCTTCTCTTGGAATGTGAAAATATCACTTCCCTCTAAACGTGTATGGCCTTCTTACTTATAGGGTATACCCATGTCACATCACCTGCCCCATCATCCACCTTCTGACACTTCCTGTCTCCTCAAAGACCTGGTGCTGGTCAACCCTGTTATGATATTTTAACTAAGACTATCCCATGCCCAGTGCAATGACAAGCTATAACCTTGATTTCTTGTCGGTGTAGAGCTAGCCGTAGAATAGATCAGTCATTAATTTCTTTAATTGATTTTTTTGTTTAACAATTTTTCATGTCGGTGCTGAGAGGAGAAACATAGTATTTTTATTAATTTCATTTTTGCCTCTTTGGTCATCAGACAAAAGTCATAGAATTAAAACATCAAGAACTATTTGCCAAGCGAATTGCTGCTTTTTATTATTAATGCTAACTTACTGTTTCCTGTACAATCCACTAACCCTCGTGTCAAACCACATAACATGTAGAGCTCTCAATTTGGACTTGAATCATTCATTACTTTGGATACTCTGGACTTTTTCTTCCAAATGTTGTTGTGAAACAGGTTTGACCGAACTGTTTTCTGTAAATTATGAAAATTATACATTTCCCACTAACGCCAACGTCACGCCCCACTATGGCTAGCATAAATATTTAATATTTTTTCTGATCTTTCCTCTGGCCTGCCTCCTTCTAACTTCCTGGCCAGCTTAAATTGATTCCTGCTATGAAATGGTTTCAACAACGACCAAAAACTAGCAGCATTTCATTTACATTCAGGAGGCGAGTCTGAGTTTGATTGTGCTTTATGCTCAGTACATCCCAAAGGGATGATCTCAGGGTTTTCTTGTTTTCAGTTTTCCTTTGGTATCCTGATTTGATCTTCCCTCCTAGTGTATAAAAGAGTTAAAAATATCCATAATACAATATTTAAAAAGTAAGGATTCTTACACTTTATTATAAAATTGATGGCTTTTAAAGAACACAAGATGTTGTTGGGTTCCACATCTCAAAGGATGTCAGATAATTTTTTTTTATTGTAAAAGTTCCTTCTTATGTTATCCATATATGCACACTCCAACAAAACGTGCTTTACTGTCAGAGTGGCACCGTATGAAGGACATAATTGCAAGGGTTCTTTTTTAAGTATAAAGCAGTGGTGGGTTATCCAATTATGGCCAATTCGAAGTCGGCTCATTATTGTCTCACTCTTTCTATTCAATTTGAAAGATGGAAACTTTTGATTGAGGTTGGGAATAATTTCATGTAATGTATTATCAGTTTGGTTATTCCATTCTCCTTGCCATATCTTATTGATATATTCATTTGTTAAAGTTTTAAAATCAGAAAATTACGAGCTTATTTTTATTTACAGGTTCTTGAAGAGCAGACCTTGCCATTCGATAAGCCTTTTGTTCCCTCTAATTCTTACATGACCGGGGATCCAGACAAAGCAAAGTCTACAGTTGTTCTTTAATTTGTCTATGTATTGAAAGATCTTCTGGATTCTCTTGTTAGCTCCTATTCCATGCCCAGCGCAATGAAAAGCTAACCTTGATTTCTTGTCAGTGTAGAGCTAGTTGTAGTGTAGAACCGTCATGAATTTTCTGTAGTTGATTTTTTAAAAAAATAATTTTTAATGCTGGTGCTGAGAGCAAAAACATAGTATTCTTTTTAGTCATCAGTATTTATACAAATGTCGTAGAATTAAAACATCAATAACTGTTTGCCAAGTGAGTCGCAGTGTTTTATTATTAATACCAACTCACTGTTTCCTGTACAATCCACAAACCCTTGCACCAAACCACATAACAGGACATTACATCACTTGTTTTTGTTTTTTGTTTGTTTTATTCCCCCCCTCCCCCATTTTTATTGGGTATGTTTTATTTTCAGATACAGCTTGAATTGTGTGAGTACTTTGAATTGATGTATATAATACAATTTGCGGCAACTTGTACCATGTGTGAGTACTTTTGTGATACATTGTTATATCAATTTTGTGAGCTTTTGTTGAATGAATAAAGACCAGGATGAGTAGAGTTGATTTGAAGAAGAGCAAAAGTTTGATTGCTTGTGCATACCATAAACTCTTTGTGTGCTAATTGCCATTATTTTGGCACTTCCTTTCACAGTTTGAGCAGTTCGCCAATAAACCAGTTTTATTGAGGAGTGTTCAGTAGCTATGCATTTCTTTGCTCTATAATAGAAACCACGATTTTCATTAGCTATATAAGTTACTGTAAAACTAGGAACACTTCCAGCAACGAAATATCTGCCTTATTTTCAATTGAACTGCTCGAAAACATTGTAGATCTGACAGTCTGTTTGCACGTCCATTTGTGTGAACAATCAAGCCACCTTCACCTTTGGCCCCAACCCCCAAAAAATCTGGCACTTAAAGAATTACATTTGTTAGACAAAAAAAAACATATGTTGGATCAGTGTTGATCAAAGTGTCCATTTAATTTTTTTGTTTTGTTATTAGTTTCTTACATTCCAAACTGCATTTACTGTCAGAATGGTACTCTTGCTTCTTATAATTTTTATCACTAGCCTACAGAGCAGAGTCTGCATAAATTCACATCAAATATATTTAATTTCCATTTAAATTCTACAAATGACTACAGCCCCATTAAAAACAAAAGTTATGATGGACATTATACTTTTATCATCACTTACATTCAACACATTGTCTTAATCTGATATTGTTTACAACTGTTCTCTGTTTTTTTAATAAATTTTACTTCTAAATAATGATGTATTCATGACGGATTTTTGTGTTTCACTTTTTAAAATCTAGTGATCCGACAGAAAGGTAAACAAGGCTGTCTTGAAACTCATCTACCAGCACCAGCAAATGCTGCAAGAACAATGCCTAACAGCAAAAAAGCAAATGAAAACAGGGAGAAGAATAGGCTGGCACAGCAGAAATGCAGAGCAAATATATGCATCCACAGATAAGGAGAAGGGAGACATAATCTTCACCAGATTCTCCGACAGAAATTAGGAATTCAAAACGTTCAGGGCTCCTGTTCTCACTTGAGGAGAAAGTTTTTTATTTGGAGGATAGAAAGATTGAGGACCCTCCTTCAACATCCTTCAAGACACTGACAGGGACCTGCTCTCTTCACAGCCTACAGCTGATGCAAGGAGGAGTGCTGATGTGCAAAACATTTTGCTTTTGGAATTTTTGTGTCAAAAAGGACAATAGAAATTGCATCAACGCATACATATTGAGAGCTTGAAGATGGTGGACCCTAACAAATTTCTTTGCATGGACCCCGCTTCTCAGATTTTGACAACTGCTCATCCCCACCATCTCATCACAATCCTGTTGCAACGCACTTGTAAAATCAATATTGCAGTGGTCAAAGTTGTCACTGATGGGGAGACTGGCTCAATAAATGCCCAGTTTCAACTAATCGCTGTCAATAAACCATTGGGTCAAATGAAAAAAAATTTATATCTATGAAAAACACAAACTTTTTTCTTAAATGTTGTTTCGATTGTATTATTGTAAGTCTTGACTGTATTCAATGATGAGATATAACAAAAAAAACTATGTTTCGATGTTTACTGGTGCGATAGAGGCCTCGAACCCTAACGAAGGGTGTGTTTTGAATCTGACTGTGGTCCGTTCAGACTGATTTCTCTAGCTGTGTGTGCCACAGACCAACGAGGTTTCGACCAATGAAAACAGCAGAAATAGGGCTTTACACAAGTCATATATGCCATGTCGAATGGCAGCCATCGCTGAAATGTAGCCAATGAGCCCCCGGCAGGCAGGGTGAAGTGAGCGCACACGTGGGTGGTATCAAATAATGTCTAATTTCTCCAACTGTAAGCGGTGAATTCTTTAATGAGTAACATCTATGTTTAGCTGAAGAGTTGTCCTTTCAATACATATAACACAAGCGCAGATCTGTATCTTCTATCAATAGTAAAAAATTTACTTTCGTCTTCATTTAAAGGGGTGGCCCTGTAGCTCAATTGGTAGAGCGGCTGACTGAAATGTGAGGTGGCCTAGTTTGAACCCAGCTGGACAGTGGATTTTTTTCAGGGCCCCCTGTTCACCCAGCAGTATAAATGGGTAGCTAGGTCTTTCTACACTTGGCGTTCCCCTACACTCAATCATGGGTATGGGACTAACTTTACTTTACTTCACTTCAAGATTGCTCTGTCCATTTCCATTCAAAGAGAATTCAATGAAGCTGACTTAACTGACTTAAATCCCTTTCACACACTTCTGCCTGGGAGGATCTGTACAAGGTAGAGATTAAGTGTTTCCAATGTTTCCTGTTTTAAGAAACCTGGCATAAATGTTCAAGGTCTGAAAGGTTATTTAATTTACTAGCCCATTTGGTTTCAAACAACTTTTTAAGGTCTTGTCTGAGTGTGGATACAATTAATTTTTAGGTCCTCCCTTACGTTTTCTAGCTTTTGGGTTGAAGTATTTTATCATTGCTTTATTAGTTGGTGTTTTGATCTTTTGTCTCCAAGTAGCTTTGAGTAAAGTGAGAGAGATTGGGACTTCTCCTGTTTTAATGTAAACAGACTCATTTGTAATTATGGTGGGGTATTTGATGTTAAAAATGATCCTGAGTTGTTCATGGTTGAATGTGTTCAATCTGTTTTCCTCTTGCTTTGTGATGGCCCAGGTCCCACAGTTGTATAACAGGACAGATTTCAAAAGTGCCCGATACAATTTGAGCCTTGTAGTGAGTTTGATTTTGTCCTTCCTAATCCAAACGGCTGTCAAATTGTGAAAAGCAGCACTGGAGACTTGTTTTCTTCGGCTGATGTCTTCACAATCCCCACAAGCAGGGAGCCCACTTTCTTTGATTTCCTCCAGTGCTCAGTTTCATCTTTTTGAATTTTGTGATTCAAACAGTCACTGTGTTACCAACAGCTCATTCAGACATAAAGCATGCCACATGACAACTAGGCAAGGAAGTCCATTGAACAAGAAGAAATGTGAGATCGTTCCAATATTCAATCAAATTGACTATATTTTATGCCAAACCTCCTACAAAAAGTTCCCCCCAAAAATGCTAGGTCATACGTGACATTAACATCATCAGATCACTGACTTTCTACAAATGAATTTCAAATGGAATGGTACTAGTCTGGCCAAATGACAAACAAAATGAAGTGAAGAAAAAATAATCGTCTCAGGCATAGTAAATAATCAGAACATTAGGCAAGAATACAACAAAGCCTTACAAAGTATAGAGAATGCAAAACAAGAAAAAGGAAACGATAATTATTATGGGAAGAAACAAAAGCAATAATTAAAAGTGCCGCCAAATCCACTTTAGGAAATAATGCAATCAGGAATAAATCACCAAACAGAACATTTGATGGGACAATCATTTAGCTATCAGAAAAGCAGAAAGTGCTGAGACTCAAAATAAATTCATGTATTAACCATCAAAAAGAGAAATTTTGAAAACATCAAAAAACAAAATTCTTCACAAAATTAAGGCAAAGGTCAGCGAACTAAGAAATGGAGAACTTGACAAGAAAGCAGAGGAAATCACCAATCTTCCAGACCACACCCAAATTTAACTGCTGTCAAATCACTTGAGAAGAGATATGAAAACTCAAAAGTAATAGATGAAGAAATTTTTTCCTGACGCAAATGAAATCCATTCCATCATATACAGACATTTTAAGGACAAATCCAGGCAAACTGGTGAAAGAGACATAAATCCGTTTGAAGGAGAAGCCCATAGTCTTAATAACCCAATCAAAGTAAATGAAGTCCAAGAGGCAGTGAAGAAACTGAACAACAACAAAAAGTGTGGGGCAGATGGCATACAAAGAGAATTATTGAAATATGAGAGCGAATCTACTGACCTCACTTTAATATCAATCCTCAACAACATAATTTACTAAGCATGAAAATATGAGTATCAACAATGGTATTATAATTACCATCAAGAAACCCTGAAAACCTAAGGGCCCTGCACCAAATCTCTGCCCCATATCGCTACTTAATTCCCTAAGAAATGTACTGTCAAGACGTGTTGCATGTTGTCTGGTTCGATGTACTGGAAAGTAGGAAGTGAGGTGGGAAAAGTCGAATCTATTGAATGTAGTTCGTTGTCTCTTTGTGTTAGAATGACAGTAAAATGCAACCGCAGCACAGGTGCATGCATGTAATAGTCACACATCAGGCTAGTTGACCTTTCTTACTGCCTCTCTAGGTCTTGGCCTAGATCGATCCGATGATACATGAAGTCCCCAGCAATATTATGCAGTGTCCTCATGAACTGTACTGTACAAGTTCTTGATCGCATCAGCTGGATGGTTAAAATGTCATGGTATAGTCAATAGGGTCACTAGCATTGTAGATCTTTCTTTTGGGTTGGCGGTAAAATGGGGCGTATTTTACTATAAAACTATAAGGACCATTCCAGAATCACCCTTGGCGGATGGTGGTATAAAACGCATCCCATTACTTTTGCATTACAGCTGTTCCGTTACAGGCGAAAGTAAGTGGTATAGCGTGATTGGTGGTATAACGGTGGGCAGTATAACGACATTTAACTGCAGGTAATCTACCTGTATCATAAAAATGAAAATATATACTCAATGCTGGGGCTTGTTGCTTATCATTGATGAAAATAGTAATGAATTTGTAAATTCATTTCAATAATTTTCATTTAATTAATCTAAAAGTCCTTCTTACTTTGAAATATCTCTCTTGGAGCTCACATTTTTGCACAAAATCAATAAAATGACTGCTCCTATCCAAGTTTTGACTACAGTTTTGAATTCAGCATAAATCACCAGTTACAGTTCACAAGCTGTGAGGTGTAGATATTTTCAAGTAACATAACTTCATTCCTATCCAAGTAGACGTTTGACAAAAAAATAAGCTCATAATGTAATATAAATTGAACCATATCTGTTAGTTTTCAACATTGTTCTATAATATTTATAGAATTTACAACGAGCCAAATTTGGCCTTTTGAACCAAATTTCATGTAAGTTCAGAAAATTTTCTGAGTCCCATTGGTTTTTTGCCTTTTTCTCTTGTTTATTCTGGAGTTATTTTAACTCCTAAGAATTATATGCATCACGTAGGGTCAGAGGATAACCTGTACTGCTTGCAAATGTCAACAAATGCTCTATGTTACCATCATTTTCTTTTCACTTTGACTCTGAACATCTTAAATTTAGCCGTTTTGACGGCCTCCATCTTTTTCTTAAAAATTAAATAAAGCAAAAATTCATAATTCCCTCATTTCTTGTCCGATTTTGATGACTTAAAAACTGCTGTACATGGTTTTGTGATTTCTCTTTAATTCTCTCCTTGAAATTTAACTATAGCATGTTTGAAGAATCACTTTGTGATACCCATTATTACTCTACGAATCTGACAAACGGGCTTTAACAAAACAAGAAGAGATCAAATTTGATATTTTACAACCAAGGACAATCCTTAACTTCAAAAACTCCACAAAAATAAACAAAACCAAATCACTGTACAAAAACATGAATGAGACTCCTGTTACAGCCCCAACAATACTAAGAAACAGGTGGACATTTTCTGGACATATTTTAAGACAGAATGAAGATACCCCTTCGAACAGATCAATGATAAGAAGAGGCAAGCCGAGAACATGCATGATCACATAAGTCAGGCAGGATTTGAGGAATGCCGGCACGCAAATCATAAAATTGAACAACAAGGATGACCTAAGCAGTCTATGCTAACAAATGTCACTGGAAAGTTAATAGGCACGCAGGCAGAGAGGTCAGACGACACATCAACAGAAGAATTTTAAGCCTGGTGTTAATCATAATTTTTTGTTTGCTCTCAGAGACAGCTTATCACATGAAGACTACCGTACTTAATATTATGTTTTTATATATATAGGTTTTATTGGCTCATTAAGAGTCTGATTCCCATGATGTTAATTAGGGCATGTAACGGATGATAGCAGTGGAATGCTTGTATAGTGAAGTTTAAAAAATGACCTTCTGCGACAAAATCAGGTCCACATTTTAAGAAGGTGTCAAATAAATAAAACAATAAGAAAGAACATTGTATCCCTGCCCATGGAAATCTTAGTGTTGGCTAAAGTTAAATGTTATTTCTAGGATACTTTAGCATTGAAATGGATGGGGTTTGGAGTGAATACACAACCTAAGATTCACAAATCTTGCCTCATGGAGTCAACATCAAAATGAAGGATGAAGAAGGTAAGTTCTGCCAACCTGCTAGAATACTCATTAGCCATCAAGCAAAGCTGATGAAATTTAACAAATTATTAACAGTCCCATGTAAACATTACCCACAATGCAGTCATGTTGTTTGGTGACAGTGAAGGGATATGATAAGTCATCTCATTCAGCACTTTGAATCTTTCTACTTAAATATATGGTCCTATTTACACACATTTGTACGTTAGTGTGCGTATTAAGACTTTGGATTGAGATCAAAAGTAACTATGGCGTTCACTGCCTTTTACATCAGTGGAAAAAACTAATTGGTATAAATTCTGTATCATTCTCTTTATGTCCCTTGACTTTTAAAAAATGTTTTGCAATCAACAGGAGATGACATTCAACAAGGTCAGGGCATCATTCATCTTCACATTTGAATGGGACATAAACACTAGAATCCCCTGACCTAAATCCTGTAGTTTTATTGTTTGTTAAAACATTCCCTATTAACAATAAGCAAGCAACTTTAGTTATCAAATCCTTCCCATCATCAAAATTCATGTTTGTTAACTAAAAGTCAGAAACAAAAACACACTGTACATATTTTCTTGTTCTGAATTGACACAATCATGATTGATATTATGCACAAAGAAAATACAGGGTGTTACACATAAATACATACATACCGGTGGCCCGGTAGCTCAGTTGGTAGAGCGGCTGACTGCCATGCGAGTGACCCGAGTTCGATCCCCAGCCGGGCAGTGGTTTTTTTCGGGGCCCCCTGTTCACCCAGCAGTATAAATGGGTAG
>JAOYNN010295830.1:0-10157 GCA_025770095.1 Goniobranchus kuniei
ATGTATGTATGTATGTATGTATGTATGTATGTATGTATGTATGTACGTATGTATGTATGTATGTATGTATGTACGTACGTACGTATATATGTATGTATGTATGTATGTATGTATGTATGTATGTATGTATGCATGCATGCATGCATGCATGCTTGTATGTATTTAAGAGTGTATGGACGAACGAAGACATGAACGGATGGATGGATGCATAGACGAAAGAATGGAGTCCGTAATTTTAGATGATCTTTGATTGTCTGTTTGTTTCTTGTTTGGTATTTTCGGTCTATTCGATCCTTTTACGTCATCTCAACGCCAGTGGACAAAGAAACTGATAGGCTAGTTAAGGGAGTAAACACAAGTAGCAGAAAAGCCATAGGACATGGATGTTTAATATTAATCATATTATAACAATTGAAGGTAGCAAAGTACAGAATTATCATTTCATAACGCAGTCCATGGAGAATGTGGAAACTGCAATAATTACCTCCAGTCCTATAGTCAATGCTTAAAATGTGCACCCTGCACCATTTCAAGATTAAAGATACATATTGTATTTGTATAGCGCTTTCCATCGATTTACGACGAATCTCAAAGCGCTTTACAAATACTTTATCCCCTAGCAGGCATACCCCCAAGGGATTATTCAGTAAAGTTTAGCATACTTTGCGCAACAATACCAGCCTAATGCCAGGTACTCATTTACAACCTGGGAGGCGAGGGAAGCAATTAAAGATTCGCGGAATATAATTCAAAGATTCACGGAATATAATTCAAAGATTCACAAAATGTAATTCAAGATTCACGGAATATAATTCAAAGATTCACCGAATATAATTCAAAGATTCCCGGACTATAATTCAAAGATTCCCGGAATACAATTCAAAGATTCACGGAATATAATTCAAAGTTTAACGCAATTACCCTTTTGTATTTATGACGGCTCATCAAAGATTTGTGTGTGTAATAAAAGTTTGATGACGTTGGAAAATCGCAGGTTTAATCATGACGTCATCGATACATACATGTATTGGTATGCACAGTAAGTAGAGTGCCATCTTGCGGTAGTCAAAACGAATTCTAAAAATAGCGGACGATCAGAAAACACACTGTTCTGCTTGGGGTGATAACAGCCTTGATCATTGAATATCTCTGTTCAACAGAGACGACAAAGGAATATGATGATGATGATGATGGTGATGATGATGATGGTGATGATGATGATGGTGATGATGGTGAGGATGATGATGGTGATGATAATGATGATGATAATGATCATGATGATAATGATAATGATGATGGTGATGATGATGATGATGATGATGATGATGATGATGATGATGATAATGATGATGATAGTAATAACAATAATAACTGTCGCATGAGGGTATTAGATCTAATGAAATTAAACTTATTACAATGCGTGGGAATGTCACGCAAAGAGGTGCATGAGTGATTATTGCAGAATTGCGGATGCACAATTGGGGATAATAATCATAATATGTCGTCTATGTACTGAGTCATTAAAATCCGGATGGACGAATGTCACTGGGCTGTCCCAAAAAGATGGGAACATGCGGATGAAATAAAATGCAACTAAAATTAAAAACAAAACAAACAAAACAACCCCCACCCCTCCTCCCCTTCCGTAAAAAAAAATTAACAAAAACAAACAACAACAATAAAAAACAAAAAAAAACAACAAACCCACGATTATGCACACCATAATCTAGCTAATTTGTAAATTTCCATCAATAATGCTCAAGGGCGCTTACAACAGAAACACAACACTTCTTACATCCATCTTATTCTATCATTAATATAATTTACAATTAAAGTTATATTGCAAAATTTACAAGTTCAAGGGTGCCTATAGGCAGAAAGGATAAGTTTTGTCTTTAAAGCCATTTTAAATGAATAAAATGTGGTGGCACTCTTTCTCTTCTCAGACAAGAAATTCCACACAGCTGCTGGGCTTTAACCTTTTACTCGTACTACCATCTTTATAAATAAGAGCAGTAGGAGAGAGTTTCAATGCATATCTCCTCCTAAACTACAAATCCGATCAACATGCGGTTTTCGCTAAAAATCATTATAAACAATCTATTGTCTTATAGGCCGATGAAAATAATTAAAATTAGTCGGCAAATATATGCACTCACAAAAACCTTGCGTTTGAATCGCTGTCCGTTCCGAATTGTATTTTGGACGTAATAATACAATCTCGGCCATGATTTGCACACCTTTATCACCCAAATGAACCGGTTGGTTCACGTTCATCACATAAGGTCATGGCCTAGGCCTGCCAAGTTTGGGAATCACATGCCACAATGATAATAGAACTAGGCTCTGCCTCAAAGAAAGAAAACAATATCTCTCATTTAGAGAGATATATGAACCCAAACCTTTGAGGCAGATCAGAATGCAGGTAAGAGATTTCTAGCGTTTCGCGATCACCGGTCCCTGGTGAGCATGGACATTAGATATATATCTAATCTCAATGAAGATCTAAAAGACCGAGGATCAGCTGAATTTAGGCCCAAATATAGAGTCTGATAGGCCTAATGGAGATGTAGAATCTAGAGATCTAGATCTAGATTAGATCCATATCTATACTCAGATCTATACTCAGAGCCCAGATAATGACCCCATCCTCTGAACACTCGAAGAGTGGGGTTTACAGCTAGTTTGATATAAGATAATAAGATTCTAGATCTAGAATCTAGAATAGATCAAAAGTCTAGATCTTCTCGTACCTAGATATCTAGGATCTAGAAAAGAAACAGAGAGTTATACAATTTCAACTACAATATATGATTGGGACAAGCAATGGTGAGTTAACCTCCTAAGGAACAGAAATAAAAGACAATACAAAGGGGTGGGGGGCGGAAGCTGGAAAAATTGGTGCATTATATGGAAACGAACACCGGGACTCTGCGTCAGCATCCATCGACTTGCCACTACTAGATCAGCTCGAGCTCTTCAAAAAGCCATTTCCTCTCTTGTGCTGAATGAGAATTATTTGTTTGTCGAAAACAATAGACTCATTTACGCTACACACAGGGAACGTTGTGTTATATAAAGTATATTTGAAAATCCTCAGTGACAACAGACATGAGGAGAAAAAATGTAGGAGGGGAGGATGATGAGTAGGAGAGAGAGGTAGGGGAGGAAGGAGGAGGAGGATAACAAAAACGAGAAGAAGAACAAGGAGAAGGAGAAGGAGGTCGAGGAGGAGAAGGAAAGGAGGAGGGGGGAAGAAGGAGAGCGAATGGAAGATGCACGTGAGAAGGAGAAGATGAAGAAATTCCTTACTTTCATCAAATGATATCAAGAAAACACTATTCAAATTAAACGACGCGATTTTCATCGTGGAGTTACCAGAAATTCTATACAAAATCAGTACCATTGATTTTTCACCCCCTACCATTTTGTCAACCGTTTCTGATAATCGCAAACTGAATCAAGTATTGCCATTATAAGAAATATTTCTTGCGCAACAAAACAGAGGCTAATGATTGTCATTGCGATCATCAAAGACAATAAAACTGCGCATGGGCAGGAACACAATACATGTAGTCATTTCCAGATCCGGTGGCCTACAGTTTGTCCTTTCATTGTCTGTAATTCCTTATGATTTTTTGGCATCTTTGCAGCTATTCAAAACACACCCATGTAGACAAGTAGGCCTATAATAATAGCCCTAGCAATTCTTATCTTTTAAAAAAAATAAAAATAAAAAAAATAAGAGCATTCTATGTTGCTTAAGCTTGACAAATTCGTACAACAACAATCATAATTACAATAAGTAAGAAAATTGCAATATTTGCCTGTATGCTTGCTAAGGCGTTCAAATTTCGTAAATTATATTTATTGTCTCCTTTATTTCCTCTCTTCGGTTTCTGATTTCTCATTTCTTCCATTATTTCGCCATTTCTTTTTTAAAATTTCTTCCATGGATGCCATGTTCTTGCCTGTCGCATCTGTAATGTGTGGTAGTTTGGACGGGTTTTTATGATTCGTTTGCGTTTAGTTAGGTGGGTTTTATTGGTTTGTGTTTTATCTTTTTTTCTTACGGTAGGGGAAGGGGGTGTTTTGTTTTGGTTTTGTTTGGTTTTGTTATCTTGTGTTCTTTTGTTGTTGTTTTTGTTTTTTTGGGTGGTGGTGGGGCGGGGGGAGGGGGGGATTGGTGGGGTGATGTTGTTTTCTTTATTTTTGTTTTTCTTTACTTTTTGTGATGTTTTAATTGTAGGTTGTATTTCTGTGGTTTGGTTTCGTTTCATTCTGTTTCCGTTTTATAGTTTTGGGGGTTTGCTTGCTTTGCTTTGTTTTTGTTTGTTTGTTTGTTTCTTTCTTTGTTGTTTTGTTGTTGTTGTTGTTTTTAGAAGGGAGGGAGCGTTTATGTGTTTTGTTTTGGGTTCTCTACTGTTTTGTCTTTTGGGTTTTTTGTTGTTGGTTGTTTGTTTGGGTTTTTATTTTTTGTTGTTTTCGTTTTTGTGTTTGTTTTTTTTTTTGGGGGGAGGGTGTGGAGGCCATGGGGAAGGAGGATGGGTTCTCGGTAAGAAAAGTCTTTTCTTACGATAAAGTAAAATAAAGGTAAAAGTAAAGATGGCATTTATATAGCATACGTTCTACGGCATAGCCATGATCACGGCGCTTCACAAAGACATTTTACTCCCCTGACCAACAGCAACGCAGAACATTTAGAACGAGACTTGCAGCCTGATAGGCGCGAATACATTTTTTCAGACAGACAGCGCTGTCGTAATGGCCAGGTACTCATTTATACCTGAGTCAAGTGAGGTAAGTGAAGTAAAGTGCCTTACCCAAGTACACAATGCCGATGACTTGCGGTAATGAGCATGACCGCACACAAGCGAGGCTCGAACACACGCATTCACGCACGTTTGTACTGACCATGGTGAATGCCTCTTGAATCTCAACTCGTGCCGAGATGCGTTCACCTTTGCCACCGACGCAAAGTAAAATGCGTCTTATGACAGGGGTAACATTTCATTTCCCTAAATGTGATAAGTTTCATTTCCCGAAACACTATACGTTTCCCGAAAAACATAATCTTCGCTTAATCATTTAATTATTTGTCACTAAAAAGTAGAATGCTTCCATACAGTTTCATTGAATTAGAGATTTTCTTTAACCTCCCATAATCAAAACATATGCCATAGTAGTTCAGAAGTTCTGTTTGAGCAGTTTTCAATCAACTGTCTTGGTTTATGGTAATAAACTTTCAATTTTTGTGAAACCCCAAACATTTCGAGAAATGTTATTTATCAAATTTTTGGTAAAGGTATACTCGGCAGATAAACATTTTGGGAAATAGACGGTTACCATGACAGGTATCTTATAGTATAGCGTACGTCTCAAAGGTTGAATTATGTTCAAGATGCTTAACAATTACACTGGAGTCCACTAATAACGACAACGGTAATAACGAGAACTCGGAAATAACGAGACATTTTTCAATCCCCTTTTTTTATCCTTCTTACTCTTTAAAATAAATGATTGGGTTTAATGAGAGCTCGTGGATCACTATCTCGGTAATAGTAAGAGATTTTCTTTCCTTCCTGGTCAAAAACATCCTCGATACTCACCCCATCCCCACCTCGTTGTCCATTTACCGCCGATAGGGCACATCTGGGGTCCTTCTCCACCTTCCCCCCTTTCAATTTCGTCTAACTCGAGTGTACACGGTGTGCATTGGCGTTTTCATGCCGCCCATAGTAATAGGCCTATAATGCCTGTTACAAGGTTGTATTATTTTCATTTATATCTCCTTGTAAATTCGTCATTCGGGAATAACGAGAACTCGGCAATAGCGAAAACATGTGCCTGGTCCGCCCGATCTCGCTATACCAGAGTTTCACTGTACATTTGACTCACCTCACCGATTACAACAAAGCAGAATACTGATAAAGACTTGCATCCTGGTAGGCGCAAGAAATATGTTTCTTTCTTTCTGTTTTTTCAAAGATCGAACAAGGATAACGTTAGGTTTAGCCTTAGGGCGTGAACACAGCAAAAGCGTTTTTCGTATACGCGCAGATCTGAAAAGGCGAAAGAAAAAGAACTCTATATTGCCTTTTGCTGCAGAGAACAAAAACATCGCAACACATACAAAAAGTTCCAAAAGCTTTCGTATGCCAAGAATGAAGATCTAATTCTTGTTCGCACTTTTTGGCAGTCTTGAACTGTTTTCACTGCAAGTCGGGTCGAGTTCGGCGTAGACGTATTGGAGACCGGATGTGTGATGCAACTGGCCATAGCTTGATTTTCCTTTTCAAGACCAATGTCTTCATAGGGGTTGGCCATACTCAAGATCTGATGTCATTTTCGAATCCATGGAGAAAAAATGTAGGCAAAGCCTGAGCAGAAATTGATTTTTTAAACTAATAAAGAAGATAATAGAAAATTAATTTAAAACAAAGCACGTGGTCTGCCATTAAGTAGCGCAGAGAATGCACAGAAAAGAGTTTGCTATGAAAGCCCTATCTGAAAGGCTAGGCGGATAGACGAGGGATCACACCGCTCAGATCTGCGCTCATGCGAAAAAAGAAACAAAACAAACACTTTTGCTATGTTCACAGCCTTAGGTTTCATATATGCTTACTGACTCAGATTAGCTGAACGTTTATGCCAACTCGCGAATTTTTAATTGTCGTTAAAAACTTTAGGTGAGTAAGTTGTCTTGAGGTGCTTTTTCAAATCGTCCGTACTATTGATAAGCTTCATTGTGTTTGATAGGTTAATCCACAACCTGATTGTACTAGGGAAATATGAATATACATGTAGGTAACAATGTCACATAATCTGACTGTGGTAATTTAAAGGTTTGAGTTCCTGATCTTGTTTTTCCTCCACTTGTCATTTCAGATTCATCTACTTTGAGTAAAATTGTAACTTTGCTTCTTGCTTTTTGTTCCTCTCGGGTTATCCAGTGTAGTCATGTTAAATTTAGTGTTTAACCTTGGTATATTACTAATTAGAACCATTAGACAGAGGCAACTACAATTTTTAGAACACATTTGCCTCCACAAGGGTTTAGAACATCTAGCCATAACGGGAAAGATAGAAGGCAAACGCAGTAGAGGAAGACAAAGAATAAATTTCATTGAAAGTCTTAATCGCTTTAAGCGCTTAGAGCCTATTTTTAATAGGGTAAAGCGCTATATAAGTGCCATTTATTATTATTATTATTATCATCATCAAGGCAAAATAGTTCACTACATAACAACACAAATCAGCAATGTTTCTCCTCTAAACCCTTTTTTTTATTAATAGCAACAAGATCACATAGCTAATAACGAAAGAGCTTAATGCGATGCAAAATGTTGATCTACAATGTGAGTGAGTCATTTTATTACGTCCTTCGTAGGGCAAAACCATGACATTCCTTTGTTTTATCGAAATAACAGCTTGTGCCGGTCGTGATTCAAGATTTTGATACCCAGGTTGTGTTTGTTTACTCAACGCACTTGGGCAAGAATTATAGATAAGAACTACTGATACTATACGGATAAAATGTATTGATTATTATACCATGAACATGCTCATGTCATAAAATCATGATAACAATGAGACTATGTATAAATTTAGGTCGAATTTTAAGTCCCTACCCAAGGTAAACACAACAATACTCTCCGTACGTTTTACGATAACATCTGCAATACATAATGCATTCAGAGATAAACGCATAGATGTGGATAAAGACAAGGGCAAAGGATTTCTTAATCAAATCCTTATACCAAGGAGTATGCAATAGGATAGAACACTTCGGCGTTTTCGAGAAGTTCATATAGGAGTGATCTCCCTTCAGTAAGACTTGGTGCCTTTCATGAGTGCCTTTGACATACATGTGTATACGCTTACGTGCAGCGCGTCTATGCGTTTAATAGAATAGCGTCATGCCTGTATTACAATGTACTTGTATCTTTAATAGTTTTACTTTTCTCACCTTGTCATCAAAGGCCTCCCATAAAAAGTCTTTGGTGTTCATTAGCCAAGTTCCATGTCTTGAACTCGAACTAAAGTGCAATTTAGAGTCCCTCAAAACTAATCGACCTCTCTATCGAATTGACCTGACCTTGGCCCACCCATCGAAAAGAGCCTCGGCTTCTCTAAGCCTACATCTAAGTTTTGGTTTGTTTTGGTTTGTTTGTTTCGTTCTGTTGTTGTTGTGGGGGTTTTTGTGTGTGTTGTTTTTAGTTGTTGTTTGTTTGGGGTTTTTTTTTTTGTCTATTTTTCTATCACCATACGCTTATTAAATTGGATTCTCCACCAAGTAGCCTACGTTTATCAAATAGGTTACATTACACCTAATGATGAATTATTGCTTCGTTTTCTCAAACCAGCGATATTGCGGGCATTTTACAAGTAGATATATGTATTTTTTCGGTGAACGTAGATGCAGAATAAATGTAAGGTACAATATAAGTTATAAGAATGGACACATAAATTCATTATTAAATCGTCCATCACCAGCATACTCATATTTAAACTTGCAAAATGAAATGCCTCCGATCTACGTTACTTTGCGTTTCATAAGAGAAGATAAACACAGATAGGCAGACGTCACAGTGACATGGAGTCATTCAAACAAACAACAACAACAACATAAAACAACAACAAAACAACAGCAAAACGAAACGGAACAAAATCAAATAGAGAATTATAGAATTCGAGCCAAATTGACTCATTGGACAGGATAATATTCCGGCTTCTATAGCATGAAGCGGACGCTGACACACTTTAATATGCATCGCTCCCTGAACAGGATACTGGTCTTAGTTGTAGAGTACTTTTCCAGCCATTTTTCACCTGGGTCGAGTGAGAAAAGAACAAGAGTACATTTTCTTGCTTACGGAAAAGGCGTCTGTCTGTAACTAGAATCGAGGCTGCTGCCTTCCTGTTAGCAGGCTACGCTGTACGACTGAGCCACATTCTTTAGGACGAAAAATGACCTCAGAAATACCGGGTGGCCTGGTAGCTCAGTTGGTAAAGCGTCTGACTGCCATGCGAGGTACCCGAGTTCGAACCCAGCCGAGCAGTGGATTTTTTTCGGGGCCCCCTGTTCACCAAGCAGTATAATTGGGTAGCTAGGTCTTTTTAGACTTGGCGAGAGTAAAGTCGGCGTGGAAGGCAATGGCAAACTACCACATTATGTCGTATGCCTAGTATAATTAGGGCTGTACCCCTAATTCCCCTATAATCAGTCATGGGTACGGGACTAACTTTACTTTACTGTTTAATTAACCAAGAGGCACTGGGCTGACCGCTCATTTTGAATACAACGAATGGTGAAGAACAAATAATAACTGAATTTATCATTCTCTGAACTGGGGATGAGAAGAAACTGTTGAATTGGATCAGAAATTCAAGAGCATGGTCAAAACACGAGTTTGGGGTTTTAGCAATATATATAACTTATGTGCGATGAAAAGAAAGACATGGGGTTGATGTTTGTTACGTTTTGTTTTCATTTTGTTTTTGCTTTTTGTTTCTTTTTGTTTTGCCTTTGTTTTGTTATCGTTTGGGTTTTTTCTTTCGTTTGTATTGTTTTGTTTTTGTTTTGTGTTTTATATTTTTCTGTTTTGTGTTTTGTTTTGTGTTTATTTTTGTGTTCTTTTGTTTGTTTGTTTTTCCCTTAGCAAGGCTATATGTCATAATTTGACCATGCACTTGAATTGCTTATCACATTTCATGTGTATGGAAATATGCTCCAACATCCTTAGTTTTACATAATTTCTAACACAGAGAAAGAGTCCAACAGCAACATTCACTGTCTTGTACGGTGATGTTTATCAACTTTGTCCAAGATATGAATTTCTCTGTCATTGCATTTCTTTCTCCATGCATTTCATTGGCTTTGTTGTATTTGTTTTTAAATGGCTGACACAGTTCTTCTAATACATTGGTCGTCACGATATTGTTCGTTAGTTGAATGTTAAACTTTTAACATTCAAACTAGCACATGGAAAGGATGAGGCGAAGTATAAATAAGTATGAGGGACTTCAAAACGGCCATGAATGGACCATCCACTGTTTTCACATCTAAATTGAACTCTCTAGGTCTTGATCTTCTTGATATTGGTTATTAAGATGCAAAAGGCAATCTGTTGCCCATCATATGCAAATGATTTCTT
>JAOYNN010295941.1:0-10155 GCA_025770095.1 Goniobranchus kuniei
ATCCGTTTTCCATGACCCATTGTTGAACTTGGTCAATACATAACTGCATAGACCGTTCCAAATGAGAAAGATGTTTCTCCTCGATATAGATGGCGAAATCATCTACGAACATAGAAGTATTTGCATTGACATTGACAGACTTGACGATATTGTTAATTTCAAGATTGAAAAGAATGGGGGAGAGGATACTTCCTTGAGGGACACCTGCTTGCAGGATATTGATGTTCTACGATATTCTATCATTTGACAACAAGGATACTGATGTTTTACGATATTTTACTTGACAACAAGGATACTGATGTTTTATGATATTCTATCACTTGACAAGGATACTGATGTTTTACGATATTCTATCACTTGACAACACTCTCACATGCTACTACGTTATCCTTTCAGCATGAACAACAAAATTGAATCAGACAACGAACAATCAAATAAATTTTTATTTCCTCAGGAAAATAATTGCCCTTGAAAGTAACTGTCAATCTTAATGTTAAAAAAAACCCAACAAACCAATATACAAAAAACACACTTTTCATCTTCAGTTTTAATAACATTAAATGACACATCATAGAATCACAATCACATGATAACAAACCATCCACTCCCTCTATCCCCACAGCATGTTTGGATATATAAAAAGAAAAGAAAACAAAAGCAAAAAAGAGGAAAGAGATGCAACAACAAATATTTACACATACAAAACAAGTTTCATTATTTCATACCCCATCTCCACATTTCCAATACCCCCAGAAAAATGCTTGAACTCAAAAAGAAGTGTACATTGAAAAAAAAAACAACAAAAGAAAAAAACAAAACAAATACAAAACACAACAACAACAACATATAAACAAAAAAAAACAACATTTAATACCACAAGACTACAAATTACTGGAATCAAAATGAAACCTAAACAATCCCCTACCCCCACCCTTTCCACAGCCCCGAATTCAAAGACTTACAAGATTTGAATGAGTGAAAAAGAAACTTTAAAAGGAAAAAACAACAATAGGAAAAGAAAAACTCCAACAAAAACAAAATTCAAACAAACATTTACACATCCAAAAACATCTTTCATTACATCATCCCTTGCTCCCAGTCCTCATACCCTTTACAACAGGAAGGAATTTTAATTAAACAAACAAACACAAAACAAAACAAATCAACAACATTTATTGTTGAAATATCAAATACAAAAAAAGCATCAACACAATTGACTAAAACTGATATGAAATAAGACTGAAGTTGTCAAAAAATTGTTTACCAGATAAATAAACAATAAAACTCAACAAGTAAACAGAAACCAATCATTACTATTCTATAATTAGGTTAAACTTTGTAATTCTCAAAGAGTGGATTTGTTTAAAATGAAAAAATGACCTCCACTCCACTCCACCCGAAAAAAAAACAACCAAACAAAACAAAAAAAAACCTCCCAAAAAACCAACAACAAAAATACAAACAAAAACCCCCCACAAAAAAATCTAAAAAACAACAACAACAACCAAACCTTCAACTCACATGGCACAGAAGTTTAAAAAAAATACCTCTGTACAGTTTAAAATAGATTATACAATAAATCTATACTACATACAATATGCTCTCATAAACTCAATGGCATACATTTGTTTAATGCAATTCTATTTCCATCATAAACTAAACAAGTGATAAATTTAAATAGTTTTGTTACAAATCCATCTTAAAGAAAAGATAGAGATTTTAATCAGTGTTGATATATTTCCATCACAAACATAAACATTTCGTACAAAAGAACATATAATTTCAGAAGACAACAGTTTTCTTAATTTTAAAGAAAAAATTTCAAAATCAGAAAGAGTATCAGTTATATGTTCTACAATAGCAAATTTATGGGATGGGTGAGGAGGCTATTTAATATATTTTAATTTCATCTCAAACAAGTAATGGACTCAATGAACTTGAGTTTGATGATGGTTTATGCCCAGTACATCCCATAGGGACTCAATGAACTCTTTCTTTTGATTAATTGATTGATTGAACATTGACTATCATCTACGCATTGCTCTCATAATCAAATGATGTATCGATGAATAATAATTTCCTACCAGTCAAGTAATTAATTTATTAAACTGTTTCTGATTGATTGATTGCCTGGGAATAAAGAGAATGAGAATAAGCAGAGATACTTGATGTCAGATGCAGTGGCTTGATAGAAGAAGAGAAGCAAGGCAAAGGATGAGTTGCCGTAATATAAAATGTAAACGTATCATCCAAAAATTAAAAAAAGAAAGAACTCATACAAACTGTACAGGACTAGAACCACTGGAATAGCCTTTGTACTGAATTTGTCAGAATCAATGAAAGGCACTTATTACAGCAAAACGTTCACCAAACTTTTGAACCTGTTTGTGACTTTGAAGATCCCACAAATGTAAATATAACCATAAACAATTCGATATGAGAGAAAGCAAAACTTTTAGACATAAGCATTTAGATACTCAAAAGCAATCACCAGACTGATGAATCAGACAAAAGTGAAAATTCAACAGGTTTTTGTCCAACATCTAAAATTATTCAAAACATGCGCAAACATTTCAGAATTGACTGATATGAACTTCAAAGAGAAAGTGTACAGCACACTACAAGCACATGGGTAAACCACATTGACTTTCAATAAATTAAAAGCACAGTATTGAGAACCAGCCTATGGATATCTTTAGTAATAGAACACAAATTGTATGGTGTAAAGATTTACAACTGTTCACTCCTTCTCTCCTTCCAAATTCATAAAGTACAAAACAAAATCAAAAGATGCCAATACTGATACTGAAGAGAATCATGCACCCAAACTGTGAGTGCAAATTGCCTTGGTGAAACCATATTCAGAAGTGTCAGTGTAAGATGCTTTGTGGGAAATAATACTGCATCCAAGTTTCTGCCATTTAAGAGTGTAAATTGATTATTATAATAAATGATTAATAATACTCGTATACAAGATTTTAGTGTCTTTCAAGAATGTAAGTTGATTTTCATGAGACTGTGAATAATAATGCAAAAGAATTTGGGGTCCAAGCAATGGCTTACACATTTGTAAAGAATTCAAGTTAAATTTGTTTTAGATTCAAACTGTCAAAGTTTCTGAAAATAGTCAAATTTAAATGTTGTACTCAAAGTCATTCATTTGCTTCAGCTTTTCACTTGAGGTGAAGCTAGGTCCAAGTAGTTTGTTTGTTTGTTTGTTTGTTTGTTTTTATATTATCAGCAGAGTTCATTTTGGTTTGTTTCCAGTGGGTTTTGGTAATGAGTACTATAAAACCCACAGCATGTTTTTGGCAAGCACAATTGTGGAGGAAAATATGTCTGGTGGAAATGCATATATTTGAGCTTCCAACTGTAAAATAGCATAATTTTTTCAGAAGGCAAATCTAATTGTAATCTCTCATTTGTTAGATAAGAAATATATCACCACAATTGCTTTGTATCAGCCTTTTCAGTTCTCTGGCAAATATTGAAACATGAACATTTGGAGATTTATCAAATGGTTGTGAGACAGCCCTCCACACATTGTAACGAAGATAATATCAGGGCTGTTCACTTTTATTGCCAGATAGATTCTAATAATCTGGTCACACAAGTCATTGATGTATTTCTGAAATGTGAAAATTATATATTAGGGTTTTTAAAACCCAACCTTTTTCAAAATGCATAAATACATATCATATTCAGGTTACGCTTTCCATGTTTGGGACAAAATGAAACCGTCACAGTTGTCAAATCTTTTTCAGTGTAGGAAAGGTAAGGCATGGCCAACGTTATCCAGGTGATAAAAATTTGGAAGACAAAAATGTCGAATGATATTATTCATAGTTCAAACAGGTCTGGAACACTCTATCAACTGCCAAATCAGATTTTAAAAACAAGCAGTGAAATGTTTAGTAACCATCACATTATAAAATATTTGTTCTGTACTCGGAGTCAAGGCAGTTGTGCTCAAGGGGACACAACCCCATTTATCATCTTAAAAACTTGTCATATGTAGGTTATGCAACTTGACAAGAGGAATTCGTAAATAAACATGGCTGCCATCAGTATCCAAATCTCAATCTCATGTTCCTGAATCATTAACAATCCTACAAGTGGTATCAGAAGTGGCAGATACTGACAATGAAATTTCATAGATCTGTAGTTCACAAGACAATACAATACAACCAATTTTACATACTTTTTGCCAAAAGATAGAGGAAAACTGAATTGCAAGGAATAATTATATTTGATGAGGTCATGCATATATTAAGGTCAATGGCCCGGAACAGATGCAGATGGAGAATCCCGTCTACGAAAATTGCAGAGATTGCTGAAGCGGCCTTGTCTGTTGACCAGGCAATGACACAGCGTTAACTCAAGTCAGTCATGCACATTAAACAACTAACTGTTATTTCTGATCTTCCCAAATAATAATCATAAATGAAACATTTTAACACAGTGAAAATTGTTCGATTTGATGCCTCCATATGGTTACCAATGATCCTAAATAAGTCATATTAGACACCTCATCACAAGCATTGAAGATAAATAGTTTTGGCAACAAGTGGAGATGGATTGGTCTTACAGTAACAAAGCCACATGGCAGCTAAATAACAAATTTTTAGTTGGCAACATCTGGTTGGTTGGTTTGTTTGTTTGTTGTTTTGGGGCTTTTTATACTCTATGCCAACAACTAGCAGGCAAGGTCAAGGTTTAGTGTGAATGATGCCTGATAATGAATTTTAATCCTTCACTCCATAGAATGATGGGTTTGTGATGTGAGTGAAAGATCCACATCAGATGTATAACACTGGAATAGGAGAAACGCTTGTCCTAGAACATTTAAGGAATCTGTCATGGAAAACGAATCACTTGAGTAATTAAAATCAGTCAATATTTTGCTAAATCATTTTGATTTTGGCCTGTCGAGGGTTGTAAGTTTACCAGCATCTGTAGAATTATCACATGGAATCAGGACAGCAGTTGGAAAATTTTTCCATTGGAAAATTTGAACATCAGGGTCTGGTTGTTAATGGTCAAGGGTTTCAAGGATTTTGTATATATAGCCAGCACCATAACATTAAACTGTCACAGTATATGTTGCATGCCCAAGAAAGGGTGGCCCGGTAGCTCAGTTGGTAGAGTGGCTGACTGCCATGTGAGGTGGCCCGAGTTCGACCACCAGCCGGGCAGTTTTTTTTTTTCTGGGCCCCCTGTCCACTCAGCAGTATAAATGGGTAGCTAGGTCTTTCTAAACTTAGCGGAAGTAGAGTCGGCATGGAAAGCAATGGCTAACTGCCACATTATGCTGTATGCCTAGTATAATTGGGGCTCTACCCCTAATTCCCCTATACCCAGTCATGGATTTGGGACTAACTTTTTTTACCCAAGAAAGGTCTTTTAAAAAGTTTATTGACAACACTTAGGTCAATTTGCAAGTCAGATAATGTACATTTACACAGCATGTTAATGATAAATTGGTACAATCAAAACATGTTGTTTTGAAGAGTGATCATCACTGCTTATTTAATTGGAAGAATAGCTGTCTAATGAGTTTCATATAAACCAATGCAAAGTTTTACAAATTACCGATACACTCTGAGAGATGGGGAGAACTGAGGAAAGTATCCCTTAAATTATGAAATCAAGGGGGTAGCAACCCACTGGCCTCAATTTCTCACTCTGTAAGGTTACCAAATGGTTGGAAAATTTCCTGAAGAGTAGAGAGGAGGCACATGCATACAGTTCTGATTAGGCTTTGAAAATAGCCTGTGACCACAACCTGCCCAATTCTCAGGAAAGTTTTTTTGAGTATGGACATGTTCAGTAGTGTTGAGAGCATGATCTTCCAGTGGATACCAGGAAACTGCAGTCTGTTCTGGTCGATATTCTAGCACATAAGGGATCACTTCCAAAGATCCCTCCAAGCAGTGATGAAATGACATGATCAGATAAATTGAACTACCAAACACTTTTGCTGCAAGTGGATTTGCAGTGGCATCAACAGTGTGGTCTGTGGGCTGATTTATGTCCAGGCTAGGTAAGCATTATGTGAGGAATATGCTTCACCATCAAAACCAATTGCAGTATTTTGCTTGCATACCAGTCATGTTGATATCAGCACACATTTTAACAACAACCCACAGTAGAAACCTATCGTGTCGCCATTATGGTGGCCAGTGCAAAACTTGTTTGCATTTGCTCCGGGATTATCTGCTTCTTTGAGAGGTGCGGCCAAGCTGGCTTGCAAAATGCCTGGCCCAAAACACCTCTTTAATGGCCCTGGGCAATAGTAAAAGACTGCTGTCTTTTCCCGCCTAACCACCACATGTACTCTTAGGGGGAAGTTCAGTAGTTCTTGTGCTGTGCTACAAAGGGCTCCTGAGGCTTGCAGCACCCATACTGAGTCAGACAAGATAAGACAAATTGACAAAAAGAAAAAAAAAAACTAGATAAAAGAGATGGGACTAACACCCATGCAGATGCAGACAAGACAAGACAAACTGACAAAGAGTTGAGTTTGATTGTGGTTTATGCCTAGTACATCCCAGGGATGATCTCAGGGCTTTCATGATTTCAGTTTTCCTTTACTATCGGGATTTGATCTTCCCTCCTAGTGTATGAAAGAGTTGAAATATCTATAATACAGTATGTAAAAAGTAAGATTTCTTACACTTTATTATAAAATTGGATGGCTTTAAAAAACCCAAGATGTTGTCCTCATGGCATCCAATTCAACATTATTGAAACTATTGTATAATGACAATTCTCACAGAACTTCCTTCCAAATGCTCCTACACCAAATCTGTTTTTTGGGAGCTTGCCAAAATAAACAAAATGGATGTGCCCCTTGCTGCTTGGGGAAATGCGGGATCCAAGACTCCTCTGATGCCGAACCCTGGAAAATTGCCTTCATTTGGATAGGGGTAAGCGGCATGCGATTGTTGGTTTTTATGCTGCATTGTCAAGGGCTCTTGGGGTCTGCAATGCCCATGCTATGCCAGACAACACAAGACAAGACACCACACTAAACAGTACACCTGGAACATCTTGGGAGTCATCTTCACAAGAGCAAACATTGTAGTTAGACCTGATTGACTTGGGAGTCTCTTTCATCTTCACAAGAGCAAAGATTGTAGAAAGACCTGATTGAGTTGGGAGTACTTTCATCTTCACAAGAGCAAAGATTGTAGTTCTTCTGATAATTCTTTGATAGTGCCTACTTTTGTTTCTCACATCAATGATGAGGATGACATCTATGAATTACCTTTGATTCAATCTTGATCTAGATCCTTAATTAGAACTGAAGATGAAAGCCAGGCTTTGCCTCTCATTCCAGCCAAGGGTCACAGAGAGACCTATTTCATAGGAAAAAGCCAAAGGAAAACAGAAGGGAAGGCTTAGACTCCTCCTCCTCCTTTTAGCGTATTAGTTCCAACTGGGTTTGATGTTACCACAACATTCGATCCTATCAGAGGTCTTGCTTAAGTTTGTGGCAAGAGTTCTATGCCAGATGCCCTTCCATTCACATCCCAACCTTACAACTACACTGGAACAATCAAGACTTTGCCAGGGGTTTCTAGAGGTCTGGAAAACATACAAGCAGCCTGTAAAGTGGCAGCATGGCTTGTAGCAGTGATTCTTTGGCCTTATGTGTTACTTGGTAAGACCCCACATGTCATATTATTGCATCAACCTGCAGAAAAGTGGCATTGGTGAGGATGCAAGAAAGACATGAAGTAACTACAAAAAACTCCATCATTAATGCACACAACATGTTAATGAATAGATGTGACTAGATCCATCAACAAGTAACATCATATAGCACCCATAGCCACAAGACAGTGAAGTGGGGACGCAAGAAATTTACATTGCTAATCAAAATCAACAAGGGCAGCAATTTTAATTCCTCAAGCTGATCAACCAGCATTTAGTTGAATGTCCTTCCACTCATTAATCTGCTTACACAAAAAATTGTGACCAGATTGTGACAACTTAAAAGTTCTGTGGTCAAGCAAATCACCTGTTGCTATTTTTGTGTTCAATAAACAGCGTATTGTAGTTACAGTGAGGGCTGGCCCCACTGCTTTTAGTCTGTGCTTATCAGGGACGTGCTCGCCTTGACTGAAACTCCACCTACAGTATAAAATCCCAAACATTGAAATGTATCACTAATACAAAGACTCTGTGCATGTGATCCTACTTCAGTATCCTTCCTTCTTTGCACATGAAGATTGGAGTTGGGACAGGTAACAATGTGAACAATTACTCTAAATAGCAATTATGACTCACCAAGACAGGAAGGGACATTGTGATAGACGTATGGATGGAAGATTACACTTTTCTTTTTCCTTTGTTTTTGGGGCTTGGGGTTGGGAAATGGGAAGAATTAACTTGAAAGGTGATACAAGCCACTGTACATCAATTTCTCAACCCTTTTCTTCCAATTAGATCTACCAGTACTAGGCTACACTTAATGGCAATTCATTTACTTCTACAGTTACTAGCTTGTAGACTGCCAGTCAGATCTAGAAAACTGTACCTTTTCTTATTGCTCCATAAACTCTGATTCTTGATGGCTTTTGTATGCCTTCAGGTTTGTGTTTGTAATATATAAATTATGAAAATGGAGTCACTGCTTTACTGGAAAGACAATTTAGTCATTCTATTGAGGAACAAAACAAAATTTCACAAGCTTCAGCGTCTTCAACAAAGTGACATGGTAATTTCTCGGTGTACCCCTTGAATCAGCATAATTAAGTCTTAACTTGGCTTACAGCGAATAAGGCAAACAAACAAAATGATTCAATGAAATAATGACATTGGCCATTTGAGCCAAGGTTTCAAACCATATGAGAATTCAAAGCCACATTTTATCAATGCAGTAGCTTTTAAACATTTGATTGTAAACCCAGCATAACAGTTCAACTTGATGGTTATAATGTTGACAAAGGTGCCATAATGATCTAATTAGACAAGTAGAAGAGTGTCATCAAAGACGATTGACTTTCTGATTGCTGGAACCTGTCAAATTTGTTAGTCAGAAATAATTGCTCAAATGAATTGTTGCAGACTTTTGAAATGAAAATCCATTCATTAATGGTACACAATTTAAAAATAGAACTTAAAATTCTGTAAAGAGACCAAAACTTTGGGTCTCGTGCAGTAAAATCTGTCACAGCCTTATTCCAAGCCATTCACAACTTTGATTTAGATAAACATTTTCATCAGATGGCTATGGCTGTTAAAGAAACCCTCACAATGTTTTCAAGCTCTGCATAATAGGAACACATTTGTAGCACACTGAAAAGACTCAAAATAGTGGCCAGAAAAAGAACAGCTCAGGATATTCTCAATATATTGACTTGTTTGTCTATCCATAAAAATATGGCCATTTCAAATGAACAAATAATCAAGTTTACTGCCATCAAAGACTTCTGTTTAAATACATCCAGGGAAGAAGGTTAGCTCTACTGCCCTTTATATTTTCAAAAGTGTTAATGACAGCATCAGCATAGGAAACACAAAACTAGAAGAGGTTGACAAATACACAATCAGTGCTGATGGAACACTTACCAATGAAATAGAGTCCAGAATAGAACAGGCTTGAGCTAAATTCTGGCAAAACAAACAACTCCTCCAAAGACACCACCTGTATACTTTTTAACACATTACAAAAAAAGGCCTGGCACAAACCTGGAAAAAAAAAAACTTGGCACCAAAAAGCGCTGGTAACCAGCACCACAATAATATTCAGACCAGAACAAGTCCATTGTTAAGAACAGAATGGATTTCTCATGAAGGCTATAAAGCGGCTAGAGAAATTGACAGAGAAACACAATGGACTGAAAGTGGCTCTAAATTATGTGCAACAGTAGAACATTGCAACACCTTTACATCCTGGTCAGGGGACTAGCACAAAATTCTTCTACAATGACAACTCTTAAGTTATTTAAGGCAATAATTTAACGTGAAGAAATGAGTGAAATCTTGTCCCTCACCTGCCTTTATTTCATTCATATGAAATATCTAAATACTGCATTCATAAGGCATATTATTGTCAGCAAAACCAATGCTGGAAAATTGTACTGGTTTACTAAATATAAAGAACACTCCTGAAGAATGTAGTCAGATTCATCCCAACCAATCAAT
>JAOYNN010296052.1:0-10153 GCA_025770095.1 Goniobranchus kuniei
AATGTAAACTTAGCTTTTCGGGGGAAAATGCTGGCAGTCTGAGGAACTCGGCTTCGCGCGTCACCGGAAGTCACTCTCTTTAAGAGTGCAACCGAAACAGGATCAGTTAAAAGAGAACATTAAGCTGGAAAAAAGCTCTACTCATCACCAAGAAGAAATTTGATGTCATTCAAAATTTCAAGGAAGGCGCAAAGGCAGTTGAAGTCTGTGGGGAATGTAGAAGGAGACATAGTCATGAAGAATTCTTTAGAATAGTTGGTAGGACTAATGATACCTAATGTGTCATTGCAAATTCCTGTGCAAAAACCTCTTTCATTGTTTCTCTCTATTATCCAATCCTACACTGGCATTTAATTGGCCATCATCTCCCTCACAAAGATTGTGATCGGATTCATTCTTTTGATTTGCAAGACATGCTGTGCATAGTTTTGGGCTTGATGACCAATGTTACTTTGTTGCTTTGTTCATTTGAGTGATGATAATTTGTTTGTGTCTGTAAATCATCTCTCCATTTAGTTGCTCTTATTGTTATGTATTATGCCCATTGTATATTTTAAATGCCTGTTTCCCTTTTTAGCAACTCTTTTTCCTTATCTATAAAACCTTTTCCACTGCATCTATTCTTTCTCTTACTTTTAACAAACACAAAGTGCTCACTGACTCAGTACTGTGAAGTTAATTTTCATTCATACTTGTGGTAACAAAACATGGCAAGGCAAGTGTAAGTAACAGAAATATAATCAGTTTGTTCTTTATTAATTTAAGAAATTAGAGGAATTGAAATTTGTTATCAGCAGAGATAGTAAGGCTTTCACCTGATCAAGTGAGAGATTTGAAGTGTGTGAATTTTTCAGCCAGGTATCTTGATTCCAGTTCTTTGGGTCTTGATTCAAGTATCATCATCATTCTCAGGGCTATGCGCCAAGCATTCTCTCCCTCACTTTCTGCATTGTGTTGTGAAATATTCATCCTCTCATTACAGAATACTGCATAACCAACTACAGACAAAATTACAGGGTTATTCTTTCCCATAGTAGTAAACGGGGTCACTTGCTATCTAGATGTGCAGAGTACTTTTGTACATAAAGGGTGGTAGAAAATCTGGGGTGGTTATCACATGCACTGTTTTGGGCTTGATGGCCATTGTTAATTAGTTATATTTTTTTTTAGAGAGATGAGAATTTTTTTTGGACTGTAAATCATCTCTCCTTTTAGTTTGTTAAGGTACATTATATTGCTGGTTATATTTTTTTTTAGAGAGATGATGATTTTGTTTGTCTTTAAATCATCCCTCCTTGTATCTTTTAGGTTATTTTATGATTATTATTTTAAATGTCTGCTTCCCCTTGTAGCAAAGTCCTATCCTCATCTGAAAACCTTTTCTACTACTTCTTTCTGTTACTTTAAAATAGTCTTTCGTCTTTCGCCTTGCTTTTTCCATGGGTGCTGAAATGACCTTTGCAGTCGAACTAAGCCCTAAAACCCTGAATAAATAAATAAATAAATAAATTATCTTAGTATTAATCAACTGTATACATGTAATAATTATTTAAAGAGAATCTCAAGCATCTGTTCAAAGGTTAATGAGGCATACTTAAAAAGAAAGTATTCATTGTATTTATTCATTGTACATCTGCACTGAACAACTATGTAAATGTTTCATATTTTTTCAGGGACTTTAAAAGCGACATCAGCAAAATATGGGCTGATATGAAAAGCATGTGTTTACTATTTTCCCTGTGTGGATCCCAGGTTCCTCAACTATGAGGATGTAGGATAAGAGGTCTACTGGCAATACTCCCCAGCATGCTGTGAAAGGCAGCTAAGGGTTGACTGAGAGCTTCTTCTTACATCTTGCCTTCTTCTGTCAGGCTCTCTTTTTGCCTCAGAGGACAGTTTTGCTGGGAGAGGGAAGGAGGCATTATTCAGTGGCTATTCCCCATTTACATGTATTACATGACTTAAAAATGCTACCGGGTCACTTGATATCTAGATAGGCCGAGTTCTTTTGTACACAACGGGTGGTAGAAAATTCTGGGTAGTTATATGGCGTGCACAGTTTGGTGCTTGATGACCATTGTCATTTTGTTCTGATTTTTGGAGAGATAATTTTTTGTGTGTTCGTAAATTATCTCTCGATGTAGCCTTTTAGGTACTTCAAAAACTGTTATGTTTTAAGCTGATTGTTTATTTTAAATGCCTCATTCCCTTTTTTGGCAACATCTTTATCTCACCTGAAAATCTTTTCTACTAGAGCGGGGTTGGCTCACCTCAGCCCCCGAAGCTTATCGAGACTTGTCCGCCGATTCCTTTTGATTTTGCTTCACCTCCTGCTATGTTTGTGTTATTTTACATCCGGGTCATCATTGTAACTAATCAAAAAGTTGGATCAGTTTTTCTTACCAGGTATTTCGGTTGCCTTGCCACGTGTTGTGTTTTCAGGACATCCGGCTGTCTGAGGCAGTGTTTGCTGGTCACCGGCCACCCGACGGCATGTCCGGCCAGCGTTGACAACCATTAGCTTTTAATTTATTTGCAAATATAGAAACCTTAACAGCTGAATTATATGTAAAAAGAACACTTCTAAAGAGCAACTTAAAAAAACTATAAAACAATTCAAAATAAAAGTCATCAATCTCTGATCAACCAATAAATTTCTCAGCTGGGAAATTAACCTATAACTTTTTAACTTATAAACATTTATTTGCAAAAATGGAAACACTACAGCTGAGTTTAATGTAAAAAGGACAGTTCCAAAGAGCAACCAAAAAAAACAAACAAACTCCAAAGAGCCAAAAAAACCCACCTCAAAATAAAACTACTCGATCTCAGCATCATGTGTAATATTAACCAATAACTTTCTTGGAACGGAAATTAACTGATAACTTTCTAACCTAGAAACATTTGTTTGCAATTATAGAAACACTAACCGCAGAATTGAATGAAAAAGAAAATTTCTTGAGAGAGAGAATAAAAAGAATGAAATCTGTTAACAAGGCAACCATTCAAAATAAAACTCCTTGATCTCAGCATCAGTTATGTAGGACCCCCTGCACTTGAAGCATTTGTTTACATCAACTTCTGTGTCGTCATCGCTTTACTGCATCTCTTGTACCATTTGCCTTACCAAAGCCTTCTTCTGTCTCTTCATCGCCTGTCTCTCCTTTTTCTTTCTCTGCCTCTCTTAAGATAAGATAAGATAAACTTTATTGATCCATTTGCAGGAAATTTGTTGTGGACATCAATTATCAATAGTAATTGATAATGAACAGTAAATAACTAACAGTTTACATTTACACATATATACACAAACGTCCAATAGACATGATTAATGAAACATGGGTCGTGATATGGATAGGGAGGACGAATGCCTCTTCCTCTTCTCTCTTGCATGTTTCCTTTCCTGTTTCACCTTTTCTTCGTCGTCTCTCTTCTTTTACCTTTCAGTCAAGGCTGCCCTGAAGGGCTGACCTGTTGCAGCTTTCGACAGCTTGTCCTTGGGCTTTGATGACCTTTCTCCTTGACCTGGGGCATGGATATGTCATTGAATGACAGGGTGTTTGATGAAGATAAAGGATCGTGTGATGTTGATGGTAACCACTGGCTGTTTTGCTGTTGGAGATTGGTGAAAGGACTTGGCTTGGCAGCTGCAGCAGGTTTTTTTTCATACAGCGGACAGGGATATCGTTTGCAAGATCCAGGGCAACCAGCAGTGGGGAGGATGTTGCATACGTTTCTGGAAGCAGAGAAATGCATGGAGTGAACTCTGTGGATGATGAGGCTGTTGATGTTGATGAGACTGAAACTACCGCTGAGGCTGTAGACGCAGGTTCATGCGTAGTTGCCACTGATGTAAATGAGGCTGTAGAAGAAGGTTCTGTCACAAAGGGTCGACATGGGACGAGTTTGGGCTGTTTGTGACATATTCTGGGTCTAGAGGATAGAGTCCACAGTCTTTGACTTTGAGGCCACCAATGGCCAATTCCGATCGGATGCACCCATTCCATGCTGTGTGGAACACTGGTGAATGTCTGCTTTGTCAAAATGTTGCCACGGTTGTTATTTATTTTGCCAAGCATAGACTGCCTTCCTACAAGCTGCCTTTAGACTAGAGAAAAGTCGAAGATCAAACGGTTGGATGAATTTGCTGTATGACAGCAAAAATTTGTACATTTCCTGCTTCCAGTGTTGTGTTCAGATGGCGCTGCTGTGATAGACTTCTTTATCGTTCTAACAAAACGTTCTGTTTCTCTATTAGCGCGAGGCCATAAGGGATTTATTTTGCGATGAAAAATTCCAAAATATTTCATGTAGTCTCTAAAATCAGAACTGTTAAATGGAGGTCCATTGTCAGTTTTTAGTTGATAAGGAATACCAAATTCTGCGAAGATTGTATCTAGTTTTGGAAAATATATTGGTTGCTTATGTGCTCTTCAAGATGTCAACGACTGGATATCTTGAGTATTCATCCATTACGATGAGAAGTTGCTCTGCGTTGGGGAGATGACCAAAATCTGTGCTTAGCTCTAACCAAGCTCCATTGGGCAACTTTGATATCTGAAGTGGTTCTCTTGTCGTTGTCGGTGTGGCTATTTGGCAGGGTAAGCAGTTTTTACAGTCTCCTCCACAGATTTACTCATTTGTGGAAACCATGTCTTGTTACGTAAAAGTGATAAAGGTTTGGCTCTACCTTGATGACCAGAACGGGCTAAATTTATTGCTTGTTTGTGTAATGATTGCGGAAAAACTATCTTGCTGGCTTTCAGTATTATGCCATTTTCTGTTACGGAAAGTCCAGGTGAAATATTTCCCATCAGCTCAAGCATCTTTTGTTCATGAGATCAGAGTTGAGTTGTAGCACGGTACCCTCTGTTACTCTTAATCGTCTTGATCACATCCTGCAACAGTGCATCTGTAGATGTTTCATTTATGACTTGTTCCAAAGTCATGGCTCTTGGGATTGATTTGTCAGTGAGGTATTTGACAAATTCTTCTGCAATGTGCTCCTCTTTGCTGGAATTAGAAGTGTTAGCTGCTGGGTGTCTGCTCATGTAATCAGCTGGGTTATCATGACCTGGTCTGTAGATGATCTTGAAATTATAACTTTGCGTTCTCAAAACCCATCTTTCTATCCTAGCAGGGTTACTAGAGGTTCGTGATCTGTAAACACTGTGAAACTTGGTGATCCATATAAGTAGATGTGAAAATGTTCACAGAACCATGTTATGGTTAAAGCTTCCCTTGCAGTTTGGGAATATCTTTGTTCAATTGTGTTTGAGCACAGCTTGAAAACTATTGACATGTCTTTGATGTCATCTGTTGATTGAGTTAGGACTCCAGAGATACCCACAGGACTTGCGTCTAAAAAAAGTTGAGTCTCTTTGTTGGGGTCAAAATATACAAGATTGCTTGTCTTCTCTAGTTCATGTTTTAAAACTTCTAGTGATCATTCGTGTTTCTCTGACCATTTGAATGGGGTTTTGCCTTATGTAAGTTTCCTCAATTCATGTGTTTTGGTGGCATAATCTTGAATGAACCTGGCAACGCAAAAAATTAGCATGCCAAGCAAGCTTCTGATTTCACTTGGATTTTGAGGTGACGACATGTCTCTAATTGCTTTAATTTTGTTTAGTGATGGCTGAATTCCTTTTTCTGAAAACATATGTCCCAGAAATTCAACAGATGTCTTGTTGAACTTACTTTTTCTTTTGTTGAGAGTGAGGTCCTTGTCTCTGAGTCTCTTAAGTAGATTTTCAAGATTTCTGTTGTGTTCTTCTTTATCTCTTCCAAAGACATGAATGTCATCGCTCACGTTGATTGTTTGCCTTAAACCATTGAGTGCCTGGCGAATTGCTTCTTGGAACACTTCCAAAGCGCTGTTTACGCCAAAGTTAAACCTTGAGTAATGGTACAGGCCTTTATGTGTAGCAAATGTTGTAATGTATCTTGGGTCTTCATGGAGTTCCAACTGGCTATAGCCTTGATTAAGATCTAACTTGCTGAAAACTTTTGCACCTGGTAGCATTGTGGTCAGTTCATCAATTGTGGGGACGTTATGTCTCTCTCTTTTGATGGCAGTATTAGGGGCTCTCATATCTATGCATACTCTTATTTGCTCTGGGCTTTAAGGTTTGGGTACAATCACAATTGGAGAAACCCAAGGAGTAGCGCCTTTCGCTTTTTCTGTAATGCCTGCTCTTTCTTCTTTTTTAAGGTATTCTTCCAGCTGTTGCCTTACATGGAATGGAATTCGTCTGCATTTCTGGGCTATTGGAGTTACATTCTCATCAACATGTAGTTTGACTTTGTGGTCTTTTAACTTGCCAATACCATTAAAAACATCTTGAAATTAGTATAGAAGATCTTCCTTTTTCTCGGCTGAGCCACATGTACAGTTGACCTTATTGAAGATCTTCCTTTTTCTCGGCTGAGCCACATGTACAGTTGACCTTATTGATCATCATCAAAACCTGAGCTGCTTGCCATCCAATGATTGATGTATCGTTTGCGATCTTTACTATGAAGTCTAGTTCCTTGCATATGTCTTGATGGTAGACATTAGTACGAAATCTTCCCATGATTGACAATGGAGTAGTGGAGGAGAAGACGTATATTTGGTTTTGTATGAAGTCAGTTGAGGTTTTTGGGTGAAGTCTGAGAAAGTCCGGTTTATTGATGATGTTCAGGCTTGCACCTGATTCAGCGAGGACGTTGATATATTTATCACAAACTTTTATTGTGAAGAATGACATTGTATTGTTCTTTGATTTGTAATTATACATATAATGTGATATTCATCTTGCTGATCTGAATGAGAGCCTGATTCATCTGTATATTCATCAAGGTTATGGATATGATATTTATGGTTACGTTTTGTTTTCTGTTTTCCATATCTCGGTTTGACTTGATGTGCTGGTTTACTTTGACAGACAGCTGCAAAGTGATGAGGTTTATTGCATGTATTGCATGTCTTGCCATATGCAGGGCAGTTCTTTTGTCCACCTGAGTGTGGCCAATCCTTTCCACAGTTTCTACACTTTGATTTCATGGGTTGTTTTGGATGACTGATTTTCTGTTCAGACTCAATTTATTCATTGCGACAGGCATCACGTCTTCAGAGTGCACAGTCCTTGTATGTTTATTAGTTATTTCACTTGTCCTGGCAAACTGAAGAAGATCATGCAGAGGCATCGTGGGTGTTGTGAGACCCTTTTCTCTCATTCTGTCTGATCTGCATCCTGTTATGATCTGTGACTTAATCTCGTCATATGTGTTGTAAAAATCGCAGGATGAAGCCAGTTGTTTCAGTGTTGTATAGAAATCGTCAATTGAATCAGATAACCGTTTTGTATGTCAAAATTTGTATCTTTGAATTTTCGGTTTATATTTTGATTAAAGAAATTGTTCAATGCTGAAATTACTTTTCCGAAGGGTAATTCACCTTCAGCTGTTAAGGTTTCGGATCCAGGCATGAATTCGACGATGTCACAAAGATCGTTTCTTCCATAGGTAAGGAGCAATGCTTGCTTTCTTTCTTCATGTGGTATGCCATAGGCAACAAAGAGATTGTTCCAAAGTCTACTGATCCATTTGGGCCAACGAATAGCTATGTCTTCTGATTTGCATTCAAAAGGTGGATACGATGGTATCTGTGCAAATGTCATGACAGTAGAATAGGCTAGATCTAGATCTAGATTAGGCTAACTCCGATTTGAGATAGTAGATTTAGATCTGATAATTAATGTAAATAATACAGACCCTTGGGAACACAGGAGTTCTAGATCTAAATTAGATCACTACATCATGCATTGTTATGATGGTGACGTTGATGGCCGTGGATTTTCCACTCGTTGCCAAATGCGATTTTTGTAATGACCTCCGGCAAAGACAAGGAATCGGTTACTTAATGACTTTATTTCTTAGATTGGAGAGGGCTCCTTATAGCAAGGTAAATAACTCATATGTTCAAATAACAAATTACTTAATAATAGGGTGAAGTTCCTTAGACCACTACAGTTGCGAGGGAGACATTGGAAAGCATGACAGAAGATGAACTTGTGGCATTTTGTCAGATGTCAACTGACCCGTCATTGGCTATAACAACAGTTCATACAATTCTGACGAATTTCCTATACTGTGTCGTGGCTTCAAGAAAGCTGCCAAGGGTGGCCGACTGGTAAGTAAATCCCAACCACTTTTTTATTTTTCAACTGGATAATAAAAGATTTATTTCACTGGGGCTTTTACTTTTTAACCTATATTTTTCAAGCTTCATTAGTGACTTTGATTAGTCTTTGCTATTCTCTAGTGCCATTTATTTAGACAATAAAGCTATAGTTGAATTGAATTGATTTGAATTGAATTGAATTGAATTTGGAAAAATTCTCTTCAAAACTCAATCCAAAATGTGACTCCACTGCCACACCAAGTCATACCAATGCACATGATAATAATATAACAATTAACAGGGGACTTTCGGGGTGGTGTTCCAAATGAGAACATTTGTAGACCTAATCAAATCAACACAACTATTGGTCATTCACATCTGGGGTAACATAGAATACATTATACAACTGGTCTGAAGGCATGCGCTCTCTCCCTATCAACTAAGATAGTTGGATCATAATGTAAAGATGTAATTCATGTCAACAACAATGGTGTGGTTACTCTGCATGAAGCTAGTCACCTACAGGAAGGCAAGCGGGATGCAGAAAGTGTTACTACTCTACGTTTATTTATAGAATATTATTGTTCACTTTGAGCCACATCTTAAAACGTTGAGTTAATTCTAGAGGATGATTTTAAGCTCCAATTTCTTTGTAATGTATCATCACCACACCTCTTCATAATATCCAATCATTATTTCATTTATAGCAACAAAATATGGACGGTACCATGGAGACAACCAGCACACAAGCTCTGATGTACAAAAGATTAAAATCAAATGGGAACAGTCTGGAGTTTTCGGACCTCCTTTTGGCTCCTTCTGCTATTACAGTGGAGGATGTGGATATTATGGCAGAAGGATTCATCTCATCTTTGAGAATGAGTAAGGCGAGATGGGGAAATGGAAACCTTCTGCTTAAATAAAGCAGAGTCAAAGTCAAACCTAATTTGTGTCGCATTCATCAGTATTCTTATCTACAGTTCTTAGTTGTAGGGCATCATCTTTGTCAAATGATATAAGACTTTCTTTTTAGAAGCTACAAAGGCGTTTTTGGAAGGTGCTGCTGTTGTAGTGGAATCAGGCTCGCTACGACTATCACGGAGCTCTGTAGGCCTACATCATACAGAGTAGGCCTCAGTGATTTCAAGCACAACATTGTTCCGTAGTCCTAATCATAGTCGAGTCCATGTTGGGAACCATTGTTACAAATATCTAAGAGAGAAGATCACCGAAGCGATAGTTGAGCAGGCCAAGGCCTGTACTTACAATGGAAACATTCTACCACAAGCTCAAACATAAATACCAAATTGGACACACTGAACACAGGGCTTAGTTTGTATTCTCATCCGTTTCATACACAGATCCGTTAGACCTAGAGAAAGAGGCAAACATGCAAACTTCAATTAACCCCTAATTGGCCTCATACAGAGAAACAGTTCCAAATAAAATCATCCCAAAACATTACATTCTAGAGCATTTCTGCATTTCATTCTTCGTACGAAGTGGGTTTGGACTGGGCCTTCGCGGTAAACAAGGTAGGGAACTTTTTTTATAGCAATGTTTATGGCGCTTGCTTTAAAGCCTGCAAGCAAACGTTCGTCTCAGGGTGCGCACATAGTGGACGCTAGCTCGCTTGCTTTTAAGCAAGAGAGATAAACATTGATATAAAAAGTTCCTGCCACACATAGCGAACGCTCGCTTTAAAAGCAAGCAAGTTCGAGAAGTGTTGAAGGAGCTTTCTTTTTCGGGACTAGAGCGGGAAGTGACCCAGTTAAGAGGAGGATAGATATTTTTAAAGTGGACTTTGACTGATTGATTTCTGCGGTCTACAAAAGGCCATCAATATAGGACAAAAGGATGAGTGATTCCAGAATGTGCAGACTTTGGAGACCAAGTGAAAACTTATTATAAGGTAAGCAAATAATGTACGACATCAAACACAAGACTGAGCTAAAAAAAATCTCTCTCTCTCTCTCTCTCTCTCTC
>JAOYNN010296163.1:0-10153 GCA_025770095.1 Goniobranchus kuniei
CTCTCTCTCTCTCTCTCTCTCTCTCTCTCTCTCTCTCTCTCTCTCTCTCTCTCTCTCTCTCTCTCTCTCACTATTACCCTCCGGTCATTCTCTCTGCCTCCCCTCCAGACACACACATACATACATACACTCATACACACGTAACACTCGCACAGTATTTCATTTGTTTACAGAAACCTAGTCTCAAATTATAGTGCACTTCATTAGAAAATTGAACTATCTAAATTGCACGAGCAGGAACGGAAAAACGACTCATAGAAAATACGGAAATGCAATAAAACATTTGATGCCAGTAAAGATAAATGCATGCAATACTTTCCCTTTATACGGCTCAAGATTCACCAGGATAAATCTTGAAAATTTTGCATAGTCATAGCATTTTAAATATCTTAGAAAAAAGATCCATTGGATATCTGTCCTGAACTTTGACGAGGAGTTGGGTTGACATAGAAACCTTCTGTACTTACCAAATTCAGAGGGAAAACATCAGATTCGATCTATATCTAAATCTAGATCTAAATATACTTGAGTTCTAGCTCTAGATATCTAAATCTCGATCGGGCTCTATCTGAATATCAAGGCTGTGGATCCACAGGCCTAATTTAGTTTACGAAATATGTATATCCTTGTGCTACGCCTTGCCTTTGACCTTTGCTTGACATTTTGCCGAAACTGAGGTTGTCAGGCGCATTGATTCTTATTTGCCGATTTACCATTTTGTCATGCATTAAAATATTGGATCTGAAGATACTATAGATCTCTATCTAGCTTCGATTTCCACTCATAAATTTGTTCTTTTTCTGTGAAACCTAACTCATACTTGGTTAAACAAATGAATGTATATTGAGGTGTTGTAATACCATTAATAAGTATGGACTCTTACAGGGTGTTTTGCACTCCTATGCTCGATCGATGTAAAAAGTTGTGCAAAAGACCCAATCAGAGTCAATTTGTTTTACTCTTTGCGAGTGACGTCATGAGTGTTGTGGCTACGGAAGGAGGAAAGATGATAATAATATGCGACATTCTGTGGTGAGTGAGCACGTGAATGAACCTCAGAACCTAGAACGATAAGTTAGGAATGATTATTAAAGTGTCAGACATATCTTTAGTTTGCCATAATCACCTTCTTGTTTTCAGCTTATGCCGATGACGACTCGTCACAGCTAGTCACCGTTCTACAAGCGTTGCATAACATTTTGCGGGATTTTACAAAAGTCCCTACCATAACCAAGTGCAGGCTATGTATCCTTAACAGAATTCCCTAGCATCAACTATAGTTCCTACCTTCATCACAAATCGCTACCATCTACAAGAGTTTCTATCCTTAATTGGAGTCCCTACCATCAACGATAGTCCCTACCATTTAAAAAGGGAATCCCCTCGTTCCGGCCGTGAACAATTATTGTCCCGTCTATCTATAAGAGCCTCTATCCTCGCTAAGAGAACCTCCTATCAATAATATAGTTGCTACCTTCAACGAAGATCCCTACCTTCAACAATAGACCCTTCCATCAATAAGAGTTCCTATCTTAAACAGGAGTAGCTACTATCAACAAGAGTCACCTCCATAAACAGGACTCATTATCTTCAACAGGAGTAACTTCTACCACAAGAGTCCCTACCATGAACAAGAGCCACAACCATGAACAAGAGCCACAAACATGAACAAGAGCCACAACCACCAACAAGAGTGAACAAGAGCCACAGCCATGAACAAGAGCCACAACCATCAACAAGAGTGAACAAGAGCCACAAACATGAACAAGAGCCACAAACATGAACAAGAGCCACAACCATGAACAAGAGCCACAACCATGAACAAGAGCCACAACCACCAACAAGAGTGAACAAGAGCCACAACCATGAACAAGAGCCACAACCATGAACAAGAGCCACAACCATCAACACGTATCCCCGCCGTCAAAAATCAACTGACTCTTGTGTACAGAAGGCAGAGCAAGAGATGGTGCCTAGCTTGTTACACAAAACATCTAGCAAAACGCTTTCCTTAGAAGATTGCAAGTTTTCACGCTCCATCTGTTTTCCATACAGAACTCACAGTAATGTAGTAGGTAATTGTTTTTATCTATGTGTGATAGTGGATAGGCCTATTTTAACTCTTTGACTCACTACTATAAGCTGATTTTTCCCTCAAGTCCAAATATATTTTCTTTCCTTTGATTTCAATTTTTAAAAACCCCAGGTCTAAACCGCTCATTTGTGAGACATTAAATTTTGAAGAAATCAAGACCAGATCGAAACAGAGGAATGCCATTTCGTGACAGCTTTCTTTTTTTTTTTTTTTTTAAAAGAAAACGGAAACGCATGGAAACAATATAAAGTTGATCCAGTTTTGAATTTAGATCTAACTGGTAACAGCAAATTTTGGGATACAATAACATTTGTCAGCCTTTTAAAAAGAGCAGTCGGGTAAATGCTGTAAACAGTTTAACATGTTTTATTACCGTACATTGCAGATTGTTGAGGTTTCGTGAACACTCAATGCGTTTGTTACAACTTGAGAATAAAAATGTTAATGCGTAGGAAGTGGAACACACTTTTTCAACATTTCATAAAAAATATATAAATTCACCAATCACGTTGTGACCATTCACTCTTCTTACAGGACATGTTACACAAATTAAGTGTTTAAAGAGGAACAGACACAGAGTACGTTTAAGAAATGGATGTTACACACACCAATAAAGATCTATTCTGGCACGGACTTTTACGGAAGAAAAGGGGTTTCAAATTAGTAAATGAAATCTCTTTTAAAAGATTATCGTTTGAAGACAAGCTCTTGGCGATATTCATTTATTTTGTGAGCAGATCTCAATTCCACAACTACATTTTTATTTTTATGGTAAATTTTCATCTTTTTCAAAGTGTGTTTGCTTATTACCATTTTACTTTTTTTTTTTACTGTTTTTATTTTATGTTGTGATATGTTTTGCTGGCAAAATGGACATATTATTTGCTGAAATTCTTCTTCCCCTTTTCTCTTTAAATTGCTTAAAGTCCAGGATCTAAGTCTAGATCTACATCTTTTCTTTTAATGATAATCCCAGGACAGTCTGTTGTTACTGCCTGCCTAGTTTTAAATACCCACAATATAATACAACAATTATGATTTCACTTCTAAGAAGTGATATTTCTAATACATGGATTACACAAGGTTAGAGAGAATCAACTTTTAATTTGTCACACATGTTTCTGATTTAAATGATTATGCGTAAATGACCCTTTTCGGGGAACAACACAACAAGTAAAGTCTGTTGAGCCTGCATTTGTGCGGAGCAGTAAGTTAAATCCTCACCTCTTTATATCGGTATGGTTGTTGTTTTTTCATTGACATGCTTGTGGGCAGTTACTACTTAAGTCACTGAACATATTATTATCAAAGCTTTGATCCGAAGTTTGGCAAGCTTCTGGAAAACTTTCAGCTCCCTTTTACAGGGTGTTCAACATAAAACGCAACCCTTGAAGCCCCCTTTTTAGCGTTCATTTTGTTTCAACTGAACATCCGCACCATGATGCGATAAGGCCTTCGTGTTGAGTACGAAAGCGTAGGTCTAACATTGAATATTCATAACCACTAGGCTCAATCTATAGTATTGTATCCGCTGCTATGTGATACTTACCTGTCTCGCACAAATGTGCGTTTTATAATTTTTATTATGTTATCTCAGGCAGGCCTATTTACAATTACAAAAAATCCCCAAATGATATGTTTAAATTTTCTGAATGAATTCAATCAGGGGAATAATGTGATTGTAATATGACCATAGGTCTAATCTATGAAGACGCAGTTGGTGCAAAATAAGAAAAGGGGAATAATAAATTTAGTAGATCTATATTCTAGACCTAGAACTAATGTATAGTCAACGAGCCACATATTATGGGCCATTCCTATCGATGGGCCATTGGCTACTTCGTTGTCTTATATACCAAATCTGCTGCTTAATATAGATCGATCTATTCCTTTGTTTCAATGATGGCATGTATTGTCGGTATTTTTGTGCCTTGGCAGCCATTTTGACCAAATGGTTCAGGTTTGGAATAAATTTGGAACTGAGTCGAGGCAGGTAAGTATACGGCGCCATCCAGGACAAATCAAAACACAGAGTCCAGTGTCCACAATGATGTCAAAAATAAATTAATTTTCAAAATTTAGCAACAATAACAATATGATGCTATATTGGTTGCCTAAAATAGGCTTAAGGGTAATATCCACCCAGATGATAGGCCAATGCTGTTTATGACGGGTGGTCTATGTTTGGTGACCGTATTTTTCTGTGGTGAGCCCATTAAGAGCCAGCTGTTTATTTAAAGGCTTATATCATTTTTCCTTTTTTTTGTGCACTCAGATAACCCAAAATTGGAGATGGTAGGAAGTGCTATATAAATGAAATCTGTATCATGTTGTTTTTTTTCTTTACTACTGGCATTTTACTATGGTTGAAGCAATATAATAAGACTAGGAAAATAATAGTCTCATTCAGCTGAAAATATCACGTGTCCCTTATATAAAAAGGTCAAACGTACCATTTGAGGTTCATCAATGACTCATTAAAGGGACCTGTGCCAAGATTGGACAGGGTAAATATACGGGGGAGGGACATCTAACTCTTACATAAATAAAACCCAAATGAGATGCTGAACAATCCCACATAACACAATGGAGTGACTTCCCACATGCAAAGAGCTTAGTTTTCCATAAATGGTTCGTTTACAATTGATACAGATCTATCTCAATTTAGAATTTAAATCCAGATCACAAGGTAAAGCTGAATTAGACAGTATTCATTGATTTCATCCGATGAAGAGAAGTGAGAGACAGGCAAACGAAAACTTGATCAATAAGTATTGAGATGCATAGAAATTTAACTGATTGCATCATACAGACGTTCAACATGATGCAAAAATCTAATGATAAGCTTTTGGTGTGCATTGAAACCCATTGAATGGGCAATTAAGGCGCCATGGGCTGCGTTTCATAGGGAACACCCTGTATTATGTGGTAAGAATTTGAGCGTTTAGTCCCAATAGACATATTAAAGAACTCGTAGTTTCCGTGTGAAAACTGCATCTAAGAATGGCAGCTGAAAATCGCAGAAAGTAAAGGCTAAAAGCAACTGCCCTCATAAAAATAGTTAATTACCTTCCTTCCTTTTTCTCTGCCCCCATCTCCTCCAATTTCTTCCCTGACAACTATCTGGAGCTAAGCTAGCATTATTTGATGTACCCGAACTGCTATCCAACATCCAAAATACCTTACCTGTCTAGAGTTTTTGGAACTGCCAAACTGTTCTAATGATCCAAAATGGTAAAAGCCGAAAGAAAAAGATTTGGAAACTAGATATTATTATCTTTTAAGTGACCTGAGTAATTTTGTTAGACCATCTTTAAGATTTGGAAAGAAAACATTGATGCTATGAAAACAGCCATGTCTTTATTTATTACTCCTAATTTATTATGGAAACACCGATATTACATATTTCCTTAACATGAATACTGTTTTGATATGAATGCTATTCTGCTATGTCCTCATGCAGAACATTACATGTTGAGGGTGTACATGTCATGTATGGACTGGCTGCATGCGTGCTTATTTGTGAAGGATGTGTGTGATCGTGATGACCTTTGTCTGTCTGCCTGGGCTCAGACTTAATGATTATGTAGACCGCTTTCACCTTTTTCATAATTCTGAACGTTGTTGCATGCACAAAATGTCATATAGCACAAGATCATTTTCCTGAAGGATAAATAAAATATATCTTATCTTATCTTACCTTATTTTAGAATCTTCATTGCAAAGTTCAGCATGAGCCGAGAGTCAAGCAATGTTCACCATAGTCCGTATCTGAATGGTGACAGTGACATATTTGTGCAGCTAGCAGAGCGTTAGTCATAAGTGCGAGGCATTAGCGTTATGTACTTAGGTACAGGAACATTACTCTGTTATCTCACTCGACGCTAGTGTGAATGAACACCAGGTTATTCAGAAAATATACTCGTGCATAACAGGTTAAAAGTCCCGCTTTGAGCTTTATATTATGTAATTGTCGGTCAGTAAAACTTCATGTTGAAGCGTCGCATTCTCACCACGGATAAGAGTGTTTGTCTGGGTGAGCGTGACATTTTATCGCCTTGAAAACAATGTAATAATATCATTGATACATTTCAATGATTGGACCTTTTGTAGTCTTTCAGTTTTAATAGAGGGTTCTTGCCTTGAATGAGAAGAGTTGATGTTAAGACACGAGCGAACATTGAGTCTCCGTCATTGATGTATTGTATCGTCATATAACACAAAACAGAAGAAATACATTTGAAATTATACGATAACATTTTCCAGTGGCCAGAGATCAATTAACATGCACAATTTTGACAAGTTGTGATATCCGACCATGTTGTCAATTTGGATGCGAGTAACATTGAAATATTAATGGGGCGTCGGTAATTGTTGAGGATTTTTTAGAACTCGGCTCGAGTCGCCGTTCAAGCAAGTTAATCATGTTCCTCAAAAGGTGACCAGCCTATTGGAATCGCATTCTACTGGCGTAGTCTGGACAAGTCACAGGCGTTATCTTTGGGCACGGCACTTTACTTCACTTACCTCTCTCGACTCTCATTGTCCTTAATAATAGTATTGATATATTAACGCCTAACAGGCTCTAAGTCTTTTTCTGAATGTTCAGTGTTGCCGGCTGTTAGAGGAGTAAACTGTCATTGTAAAACGCCGAAAGCATGATTATACCGTGAAAAACGAGAACAAATTAGATGTCAATTATTTTTAATTTGACTGTAAGGTTAAGGGAGCTAAACATAAATAAACAAACAAAATAAATTAAAGAATAAAAACTCCGAACACCGAATCATCAAAAGCCTTTACAACGAGGACCGAATGCAGGGTTTGGCTTTGTAAGTGGGTAGCAAGAGGAAGGTCTCGGAGAACCTGACAGGACGGAATCGAGACAGCATGGGCTGCGAGCCCCATGAGCCCTTGGCAGCGCAGCACAAGATAAAAAGATAAATGTTGCATTTATATAGTGCTTCCACCGTTCTACGAACAATCTCAAAGAGATTTACAACTTTATCCCCCAGCAGGCATACTCCCCTGCAGAGTATACAGTAAAAGGACTCACATTTTGTGCAACAATCCCAGCCTATTGCCTATTGCTAGGTACTCATTTAACACCAGAGTCGAGTGATAAATTTTCTTGCTTAAGGAGAAAACAAAAACACAAGCAGTCGCTGGCGGGAATCGAACCAGGACCTCCCGATCCCAAGCCAACGCTTTAACCATTGAGCCATCTATACCCCTTTCCTCGACATCGTAACGCCAAAAGAGATGCAACCGAAATGGAAAGTCTGAAAATAAAATTTTGAATTACAAACCTGATTTGAAAACCTACAATGAAAGAAGGAAAAGAAATAAATTAGATCTATTTTCGAGAGGTCTAAAAAATAAAGTAAAAGTAAAATGCCCCAGGAAACTATCAAATTTCAACATCCCCATATCAAGGATAGTATAGTCATCTTTACTCGTTTGTACCGTCTACTGTGAGGTTATGAAACTGAATATGAGAGATCAGAACATTGTGACATGGTGAGGAATCTTCATTACGGACGTTTCAGCTTTCCCTGGAAACAGAAGAAAAAGTAACCAGTGGGTAGCAGTTAGCATAAGTAAAAGATTGACTGGGAAGCCAGTGGTCGATTATTTTTTTCTTTCTTCCCTCCTTGATTCCATGTCTTCTTTCACCAACTATCTGAGTCCCAAATTGTTAGCGCAGAACGAGCATATGGTGCAAAGATCTCTGCTAAAACAATATGTATATCCTGTAAAACGGCTATAATACAATGACGACCCCAAACTGAGATAAGAATGTTTGTATTTATGTGTTTCTTCTGTGTTTTGGGCAGCATTCGATTCTATAATGTCATTGATATAATAAAGATGCTGTTCCATAATACTGATGATTAGGTGATATTATTGCCGCAAAGGTCGCGATGGGGATATAACGACTGGATATCTCGAGAGCAGATTGAATATTCGACTGCAGGTCAAGAGGTCGATAAGTACATAATAGCGGACAAAGGACAGGCGATGCAAGACGATCAATAATGACAATCGGAGTTAAGGTGTAGTTCTAGTCGATGTTCATTTCCAAAATGCTGATTTGATTCGTAAGTCCATCAAAGCACAAATGGATTAGCTTAATATAATAATATAAAAATATCTAATTACAAAGTCATTTCATTTTTTCAATCCATCTACAAAATACAATCCTGTATAAGTTGTCGTATTCAAAATTTGGATCTATTTCTTTTAGAGGTGAAGATTTGATTCAGACATCATGTCTCTATATTATTTGGCTGCCTTTGGTGACGTAGGGAATATTGACTTGAAATATTGTTATCTAGAAATAATGAATTAACTTTAAACTTGCTGGAATTTTAACTTCAAATATTTAATCTTCTAGAAATAATGGATTAACTTTAAACTTGCTGGAAATACAAAATTTAGACATGTGAATTACACTGTCATGGTACCCGTGAAGATTTTTCTCTCATCACAAGACAGGTTGGTGGCATCTGATTTTGGAAAGCGTTGCATTTCACAACGAGGGCAATGAGTACTAATTAATTATGAGTTTTTATGTAAGACAGAAACCAACTAACAAGCTATAAGACTTCTAGCTTTCAAAGGTCAGACAGCCGAAACTCTGTCAATGTGAAGAGAGGTAACATAAGCATATTATGACGATTATGAAGGTCATCTTAGCCACCTCTCCACCTCCGTAGAATAAGAGACAGAGAAAGAGGCAATGGGGGAGCTGTTGGGTTGGGGGGGGGAGCTTGCTTTTTATTGTTGCTCATTCGTTGCTACGACTATAATCGCATTCTTTCAACAAACAAACTTGCACAATATAACCCTGTTCAATCTAATATTCTTATCATGACAAAAGGCTGCCGCAAGACAGGGACTATTAGAAAGAGACATTAAAGTTGATACGATGATTGGAACGCATTACACCGTTCTATAATAAATATTTGGAAATTGTCGAAAGGACTGCCAATTCTATGCTGCCAACCCATTGTGGCTTCATGTATTTTTGGTGCTAAAGGTACATAATTCATCGTTATGCTCTATAAAAAATATACCCGGGTTATGTCCCTTCTAATAAATGTTCTCTAATTTCGTCCACTATCGATATTAAAATGGATTGACTCATCCTCGATGAACAGTATACCGGTCGTTCATTAATACTTTGTCATTATTGTCTTGTATGTGATTATTTGTAAATGTTGATTCTCAATTGCAAGTATGAAATAAAGGAATATTTCAAAGAAGGTCAGAAAGGGCAAAGGGTAAAGTAATGAAAAATTAAGTTAATAAAGAAGAAGAAGAACGTGCAAAAAATCTAATATATTAATATATAGACTAATGCACAGAGACACGAATAAGAATCTAAAAAGGATATTTAGTAACAAATACATACAAATAAATGGATGAATGCATCGTCGATAGAATTTCTGACAGAATTAATAAAAACCTAACGACCAACTATTGAATAAGTAAATTAATTGTTGAATGGATGGATGAATGATGAATAATTGAATGAATAAATGAGAGACTGGAAAATTAATCAGACCAATCCTTCATAACGATTTTACCCAGTGTCATGAATATACTTCTTCATTCCATCTGCTGAAACTTACCATCAACACGTTTCCGTAATATCAAAACGTGCCTCACCACCAAGACGTCATTCTTCAACAAAACTACCTACCATCAACGTGTCTCCGTAATATAAACATGTGCATCACCACCAATATCATTCTTCGACACGAGTACCTGCCATCAACATGTCTCCGTAATAACAAAACGTGCATCACCACCAATATGTCATTCTTCAACACAAGTACCTGCAATCAACATGTCTCCGTGATATAAAAACTTACATCACCACCAATACGTCATTCTTCAACACAAGTACCTTCCATCAACATGTCTCCGTAATATAAGCACGTGCATCACCACCAATACGTCATTCTTCAACACAAGTACCTACCATTAACAAGTCTGCGTAATATAAACACGTGCCTCACCACCAATACGTCATTCTTCAACACAAGTACC
>JAOYNN010296274.1:0-10152 GCA_025770095.1 Goniobranchus kuniei
AGTTGAATGATTGATTTATTATTATTATTATCTATTGATTCATTTATTTACTTATTTATTTATTTATTTATTTATTTTAAATCTACGAAATGTGATCATGACAAATTTCCAAATCATTGGATAAATAAAGTATTCAATTCAATTCAATTCAATTCAATTCAATGCCGTAGTCTTAGTCTATTTGTTGTTCTTAGTCTTACTCTATGCTTAATTGTTAGTGTTAGTCTTAGTCTTTGCCTTGGTCTTAGTCTTAATTTTAGTTTTAGTCTTAGTTTATGCCTTGGTCTTAGTCTTCATCTTAGTCTATGCCTTGGTCATAGTCTTAGTCTTAATCTTTGCCTTGGCCTTAGTCTTAGTCTTTGCCTTGGTCTTATTCTTAGTCTTAATTTTAGTTTTAGTCTTAGTTTATGCCTTAATCTTACTCTTAGTCTATGCCTTAGTTTTAGTCTTAGCCTTAGTCTTTGCCTTGGTCTTAGTCTTAGTCTATGCCCTTGTCTTAGTCTTATTCTTTGTCTATGGCTTGGTCTTACTCTCAGTCTTAGTCTATGCCCTTGTCTTAGTCTTAGTATTAGACTTAGTCTATGCCATTGTCTTAGTCTTAGTCTTTGTGAATGCCTTGGTCTTAGTCTTAGTCTTAGTCTTAGTCTATGCCTTGGTTTTGGTCTTAGTCTAAGCCTTTCTTCTTAGTCTTAGTCTTTGCCATGGTCTTAGCCTTAGTCTTAGTCTTTGCCTTGGTCTTAGTCTTAGTCTATACTTTGGTCTTAGTCTTAGTGTATGCCTTAGTATTAGTCTTAGTCTTTGCCTTGGTCTTAGTCTTAGTCTATGAGTTGGTCTTAGTCTTAGTCTATGCCTTAGTATTAGTCTTAGTCTTAATCTTTGCCTTGGTCTTAGTCTAAGTCTTAATTTTAGTTTTAGTATTAGTCTATGCAAATGTCTCAGTCTTAGTCTTAGCCTATGCCTTAGTCATAGTCTTAGTCTTAGTCTTTGCCTTGGTGTTAGTCTTAGTCTTAACTTTAGTTGTAGTCTTAGTCTATGCCTTAATAAAACTCTTAGTCTATGCCTTAGTTTTAGTCATAGTCATAGTCTTTGCCTTGGTCTAAGTCTTAGTCTATGCCTTGGTCTTAGTCTTAATTTTAGATTTATTCTTAGTTTTTGTCTTAATCTTAACCTTATTCTATGCCTTAGTCTTAGTCATATTCTTTTCCTTGGTCTTAGTCTTAGTGTTAATTTTAGTTTTAGTGTTAGTCTATACCCTGGTCTTAGTCTTAATCTATGCCTTCGTCTTAGTCTTAGTCTTATTTTCTGACTTTGTCTTAGTCTTAATCTTAATTTTAGTCTTAGTTTATGCCTTAATCTTAGTCTTAGTCTATGCCTTAGTCTTAGTCTTAGTCTTTGCCTTGGGCTTAGTCTTAGTCTATGCCTTAGTCTTTGTCTTAGTCTATGCCTTAGTCTTAGTCTTAGTCTTTCTTTTAGTTTCAGTCTTAGTCTATGTCTTAATCTTAGTCTTAGACTATGCCGTAGTCTTAGTCTTAATCTTACGTATACTTTTAGTGTAAGTCTTAGTCTTAATCTTTATCTTAATCTTAGTCTTAATCTTAGTCTTACTCTTAATCTTAGTCTTAATCTTAATCTTAATCTTAGGCTTAGTCTTCATCTTAATCTTAGTCTTAGTCTTAATCTTAGTCTTATTCTTAATCTTACTCTTAGTGTTACTTTTATTTGTAATTTTGTTCTTAGTCTTAATCACAGTCATAGTCTTAGTCATAGTCTCACCGTTAGTTTTAGTCATAGTCTTAGACTTAGTCTTAGTCTTAGTCTTAGTCTTAGTTATAATTTTATTCTGTGTCGTAATCATAGTCTCTCTCGTAGTCTTAGTCTTAGTCTTAATCTTAGTCATAGTCTTCCTCTTAGTCTTAGTCTTAGTTTTCGGCTTAGTCTTAGTCGTAGTCTTAGTCTTACCCTTAGTCTTACTCATAGTCTTAGGCTTAGTCTTAGTCTTAGTCATAGTCTTAGTCTTAGTGTTAGTCCCGGTCTTACTCTAAGACTTAGTCTTAGGCTTAGTCTTAGTCTTATTCCTACTCTAGTCTTTGTCTTAGTCTTACTCTTAGTCTTAGTCTTACTTCTGGTCTCTGGTCTTAGACTTATTGTTGTCTTAGTCTTATTTTTACTATTAGTCTAATTCCTACTCTTAATCTTCACCTTAGTCTTTGTCTCATTCATAGTGTTAGCCTAAGTCTTAGTCTTAGTCTTAATCTTGGTCTTGATCTTAGTCTTAGTCTTAGTCTTAGTTTTAATCTTGGTCTTGGTCTTAGTGTTAGTGTTAGTCTTGGTCTTGGTCTTAGTTTTAGTTTTAATCTTAGTCTCAGTCTTAATCTTGGTCTTGGTCTTAGTGTTAGTGTTAGTGTTAGTGGTGGTGTTAGTCTTAGTTTTAATCTTGGTCTTGGTCTTAGTGTTAGTGTTAGTGTTAGTCTTAGTCTTAGTCTTAGTTTTAGTTTTAATCTTAGTCTTAGTTTTAATCTTGGTCTTGGTCTTAGTCTCAGTCTTAATCTTGATCTTGGTCTAAGTGTTAGTGTTAGTGTTAGTCTTAGTCTTAGTCTTCGGTTTAATCTTGGTGTCTTGGTCTTAGTATTAGTGTTAGTGTTAGTCTTAGACTTAGTTTTAGTTTTAATCTTAGTCTAAGTTTTAATCTTGGTCTTGGTCTTAGTGTTAGTGTTAGTGTTAGTCTTAGTATTAATCTTAGTTTTAATCTTGGTCTTGGTCTTAGTGCTAGTTTTAGTTTTAATCTTGGTCTTGGTCTTAGTCTTAGTTTCAGTCTTGGTCTTGGTCTTAGTGTTAGTGTTAGTGTTAGTCTTAGTCTTAGTCTTAGTTTTAACCTTTGGTCTTGGTCTTAGTGTTAGTGTTAGTCTTGGTCTTGGTCTTAGTTTTAGTTTTAATCTTAATCTTAGTTTTAATCTTGGTCTTGGTCCTAGTGTTAGTGTTAGCCTTAATCTTAGTCTTAGTCTTAGTTTTAATATTGGTCTTGGTCTTAGTCTTAGTCTTCATCTTGGTCTTAGTCTTAGTCTTAGTATTAGTCTTGGTCTTAGTCTTAGTCCTAATCTCGGTCTTGGTCTTATTTTTAGTCTTCATCTTGGTCTGAGTCCTAGTCTTAATCTTAGTCTTGGTCTTGGCCTTAGTCTTAGTCTTAGTCTTAGTTTTAATCTTGGTCTTGTCTTAGTGTTAGTGTTAGTCTTGGTCTTGGTCTTAGTTTTCGTCTTAATCTTAGTCTTAGTCTTAATCTTGGTCTTGGTCTTAGTCTTAGTCATTGTCTTAATATTGGTTTTGGTCTTAGTTTTAGTCTTAGTCTTAATCATGGTCTTGGTCTCAGTCTAAGTCTTAGTCCTAGTCTTCATCTTGGCCTTAGTCTTAGTCTTAGTCTTAGTTTTAGTCTTAGTCTTGGTCTTACTCTTAGTCTCAATCTCGGTCTTGGTCTTAGTTTTAGTCTTAATCTTGGTCTGAGTCCTAGTCTTAATCTCAGTCTTGGTCTTGGCCTTAGTCTTAGTCGTAGTCTTAATCTTAGTTTTAATCTTGGTCTTGGTCATAGTTTTAACCTTAGTCTTAATCGTAGTCTTAGTCTTAATCTTAATCTTGGTCTTGCTCTTAGTTTTAGTTTTAGTCTTAGTCTTAGTTTTAATCTTCGTCTTGGTCTTAGTCTTACCCTTAGTGTTAGTCTTAGTCTTCATCTTGGTCTTGGTCTTAGTCTTAATGTTAGTCTTAATCTTCGTCTTGGTGTTAGTCTTAGTCTTAATCTTGGTCTTGGTCTTGGTCTTGGACTTAGTTTTAGTCTTAGTCTTAGTCTATGTCTTAATCTTGGTCTTGGTCTTAGACTTAGTATTAATCTTCATCTTCCTCTTGGTCTTAGTCTTAGTCTTAGTTTTAAAGGTTGGTCTTGGTTTTAGTCATAGTCTTAGTCTTAGTCTTGGTCATGGTCTTAGTCTTAATCTTAGTCTTAGTCTTAATCTTAGTCTTGGTCTTGGTCTTAGTCTTAGTCTTAATCTTGGTCTTTGTCTCAGTCTTGGCCTTATTCTTAGTCTTAGTCTTAGTCTTGGTCTTACTCTAATTCTTAGTCTTGGTCATTGTATTAGTCGTAGTATTAGTCTAAGCATTAGTATTAGTCTTAGTGTTAATCTTCGTATTAGTCTTAGTATTAGTCTTGGTCTTAGTATTCGTCTTAGTCTTAGAAATAGTCTTAGTATTGGTCTTAGTATTAGTCTTAGTCTTCGTCTTGATCTTAGTCTCAGTCCTAGTATTAGTCTTAATCTTAGTCTTGGTTTCAGTCTTAGTGTTAGTCTTAGTCTTAGTCTTAATCTGAATCATAGTCTTAGTCTTAGTCTTAATCATAGTCGTAATCTTAGTCGTAGTCTTCGTCTTAGTCTTAGTCTTAATCATAGACTTAATCTTAATCATAGTCTTAGTCTTAATCATAGTCTTAGTCTTAGCCTTAGTCTTATTCTCAATCGTAGTCATTGTCTTAGTCTCAGTCTTTGTCTTAGTCTTAATATAGTCTTAGTATTAGTCTTAGTCTTAATCATAGTCTTAGTCTTAGTCTTAGTCTTGGTCTCAGTCTTAGTCTTAGTCTTAGTCTTGGTTTCAGTCTTAGTCATAGTCTTATTTTTAATCTTAGTCTTCGTTTCAGTCTTAGTGTTATGGATAGTCCTAGTCTTAGTATTAGTCTTAATGTTATTCTTGGTTTCAGTCTTAGTCTTATTCTCAGTCTTCGTCTTACCTTGGTTTCAGTGTTAGTCTTGGTTTCAGTCTTAGTCTTAGACGTAGTCTGATCTTGGTTTCAGAGTTAGTCTTGGTTTCAGTCTTAGTCTTATCTTGGTTTCAAGCTTATTCTCAGTCTTAATCTTAATCTTAGTCTTGGTTTCAGTCTTAGTGTTAGTCTTAGTCCTATTCTTAGTCTTAGTCTTAATGTTATCCTTGGTTTCATTCTTAGTGTTAGTCTTAGTCTTAATCTTGGTTTCAATCTTAGTCTTAGTCTTCATTTTAATTTTAGTGTTGCTTTCAGTCTCAGAGTTAGTGTTGCTTATAGTGTTAGTCTAAGTCTTAATGTTATTCTTGGTTTCAGTCTTAGTTCTAGTCTTAGTCTTTGTCTTAGTCTTAATCTTGATTACAGTTTTAGTCGTATTCTTAGTCCTAGTCTTAGTCTTAGTCTTAATCTTAGTCTTGGTTTCAGTCTTAGTTTTAGTCTTTGTCTTGCTTTCAGCATTAGTCTTAGCCTTAGTCTTAGTCTAAGTCTTAATCTTAGTCTTAGTCTTAGTCTTAGTCTTAATCTTAGTCTTAGTCTTAGTCTTGATTTCAGTCTTAGTCTTAGTCTTAGTCTTAATCTTAATCATAGTCTTAATCTTAGTCTTAGTTTTCGACTTAGTCTTTGTCTTAATCATAGTCTTTGTCTTAGTTTTAGTCTTAATCATTGTCTTAGTCTTAGTCTTGGTCTTAATCACAGTCTTCGTCTTAGTCTTAGTCTTAGTCTTAATCATAGTCTTGGTCTTAGACTTAGTTTTAGTCTCAATCATAGCCTTAGTCTTAATCATAGTCTTAGTCTTGGTTTCAGTCTTAGTCTTAATCATAGTCTTAGTCTTAGTCTTGATTCCTGTCTTAGTCTTAATGATAGTCTTGGTCTTAGTCTTGGTTTCAGTCTTAGTCTTAGTCATAATCTTGGTTTCAGTCTTAGTCTTAGTCTTGCTTTCAATCTTAGTCTTAGTTTTAGTCTTAATCATAGTTTCAGTCTTAGTCTAAGTCTTAATCATAGTCTCACACTCTGTCTTTGTTTCAGCCTTGGTCTTAGTCTTGGTTTTATTCTTAATCTTAGTCTTAGTTTCAGTCTTAGTCGTAATCATAGACTTAGTCCTAGAGTTTGTCTTAGTCTTAGTCTTCATCATAGTCTTGATTATAGTATTAGTTTTAGTCTTAGTCTTAGTTTTAGTCTTAGTCTCAATCATAGTCTTAGTCTTAGTCTTAATCATGGTCTTAGTATTATTCTTAGTCTTAATCATAGTCTTAGTCTTTGTCTTAGTCTTAATCTTGGTTTTAATTTTAGTCTTAGTCTTAGTTCTAGTGTAAGTCTTAGGCTGAATCTTAGTCTTGCTTTCAGTCTTCGTCTTGGTCTTCGTCTTAGTCTTAGTGTTAGTCATAGTCTTAATCTTAGTCTTAGTTTTAGTCTTGATTTCAGTCTTATTCTTAGTCGTTATCTTAATCATAGTCTTTATCTTAGTCTTAGTCTTCGCCTTAGTCTTAGTCTTAATCATAGTCTTAGTCTTAGTCTTAGTCTTATTCTTAGTCTTAGTCTTAATCATAGTCTTAGTCTTAGTCTTAGTCTAAATCACTGTCTTTGTCTTAATCTTAGTCTTCATCTTAACCATAGTCTTTGTCTCAGTCTTAGTCTTAATCTTAATCATAGTCTTGGTATTATGCTTAGTCTTAATCATAGTCTTTGTCTTATTCTTAGTTTTAGTCTTAGTCTTAGTCTTATTCTTAGTTTTAGTCCTAGTCTTAGTCTTAGTCTTAATCATAGTCTTAGTCTTAATCTTAATCTTTATCATAGTCTCAGTTTTAGTCTTAATCATAGTCTAAGTCTTGGTTTCAGTCTTAGTCGTAGTCTCAGTATTAGTCTTAGTCTTGGTTTCAGTCTTAGTCTTAATCATAGTCTTAGTCTTAGTTTTGGTTTCAGTCTTAGTCTTATTCATAGTCTTAGCCTTAGTCTAGGTTTCAGTCTTAGTCGTAGTCTTAGTCTTAGTCTTAGTCTTGGTTTATGCCTTAGTCTTAATCATAGTCATTGTCTTAGTCTTGGTTTCAGTCTTAGTCTTAATTTTAGTCATGGTTTCAGACTTAGTCTTAGTCTTGGTTTCAATCTTAGTCTTTTTTGTTTTCTTAATCATAGTATTAGTCGTAGTCTTAATCTTAATCATAGTTTTAGTCTTTGTCTTGGTTTCAGTCTTAGTCTTAGTTAGTTCTAGTCTTTATCTTAGTCTGGGTTTCAGTCTTAGTCTTAATCATAGAGTTAATCATAGTCTTAGTCTAGTCTTATTCCTAGCCTTTGTCTTAGTCTTAGTCTTATTCTTAGTCTTAGTGGTTATCTTAGTCTTAGTGTTAGTCTTAATCCTAGTCTTAGTCTTAGTCTAAGTCTTTGTCTTAGTCTTAGTCTTAATTATAGTCTTAGTCTTAGTCTTAGTCTTAATCATAGTTTTAGTCTTAATCTTAATCATAGTCTTAGTCTTAGTCTTCATCATAGTCTTAATCTTAGTCGTAGTGTTCGTCTTAGTCTTAGTCTTAATCATAGTCTTAGTCTTAATCTTAGTCTCCATCGTATGGCATAGTCTTAGTCTTAGTATTAGTCTTAATCATAGTTTTAGTCTTAGTTTTAGTCTTAATCCTTGTCTTAGTCTTAGTCTTAGTCTTAATCATAGTCTTTGTCTTTGTCTTATTCTTAGCCTAGGATTATAGTCTTTGTCTTAGTATTAGTTTTAGTCTCAGTCTTAGTCTTAGTCTTAATGATAGAGTTAGTCTTTGTATTAGTCGTAGTCTTAATAATAGTTTTAGTCTCAGTCTTAGTCTTAGTGTTAATCATAAACATATTGTTAGTCTTAGTCTTAGTATTAATCATAATCTTAGTCTTAGTCCTAGATTTTGTCTTAGTGTTAGTCATAGTCTTAATCATAGTATTAGTCTCAGTCTTAGTCTTAATTTTAGTCTTAGTCTTATTCTTAGTTTTAGTCTTAGTCTTAGTTTCATTCTTAGTCTTAGTCTTAGTTTTAGTCTTAGTCTAAGTCTTACTCTTAGTCTTCTTCTTAGTCCTAGTCTTCGTCTTAGTCTTTGTCTTCATCTTAGCCTTAGTCTTTGTCTTAGTCTTAAGTTTAGTTTTAATCTTGGTATTAGTCTTAGTCTTAGTCTTTATTGTCAGTTTTAGTCTTAGTCTTAGTCTTTGTCTTATTCTCAGTCTTAGTCCTATTTCCGTCTTAGTATTCGTCTTCTTCTTACCCTTAGTCTCCGTCTTAGTCTTAGTTTTAATGTTAGTCTTAGTTTTAGTCTTAGTCTTAGTCTTAGTTTAAGTTTTAGTCTTAGTCTTAGTCTTAGTTTAAGTTTTAGTTTAGTCTTCGTCTTCGTCTCAGTCCTAGTTTTAGTCTTATTCTAAGTCATAGTCTTAGTCCTAGTCTTCGTCTTAGTCGTAGTCTTAGTCTTTGTCTTTGTCTTAGTCCTAGTCTTATACTTAGTCTTAGTCTAAGTCTTAGCCTTAGTCTCAGTACTATTCTTAGTCTTAGTCTTAGTTTAAGTTTTAGTTTTAGTCTTAGTCTTCGTCTTAGTCCTAGTCTTAGTCTTATTCTAAGTCATAGTCTTAGTCCTAGTCTTCGTATTAGTCGTAGTTTTAGTCCCAGTCTTCGTCTTAGTCTTTGTCTTTGTCATTGTCTTTTTCTTAGTCTTAGTCTTAGTCCAAGTCTTAGACTTAGTCTTAGTTTAAGTCTTAGCCTTAGTCTCAGTCGTATTCTTAGTCTTAGTCATAGTGTTTGTCTTAGTCTTCATATACGCTTACTGACGAAGATTAGCTGAGTATGTATGTCAACCCGCACATTTGTGATTACGTTTAAAAATTCAAATCGATATGTTAAGTTTAAAGTAGTGTTTTGTTTTATAAAGTATTTAGGCCCAAAACTAAGTTTTATAGAATTTGGTAGGATATTTCACAATCTGATTTTGCTGAGTAAATATGAACAGAGGTGATAATTTACACTAGAATTTGTAAATTAAAGATCTGAGTTCCTGATTTCTATCTTCTATTACTGTTCCATTCAAATTTATAATTTATCGATATTATTGTTTAACCATAAACTGTTTTGAGTGAAACTATAAACTGTGTTTCTTGCTCTATGTCCCTCTAGGGATATCCATTGTAATCTTGTCATGGTAGATTTAGTATCACCTTTGTTGTCTGGCAAAGCAAGCACTTATTGATACTTATCTCGTCTTGAGGCGGTGATTCGAGCCTCTGTAGTCTATCGTATGTCACGTTTGAACAGTTACAACCTCTCTCTCTCATTACCGTTGTTCTGTTTCTCGTAACAGAGATTTGTGTCCTGCAATAGATAGGCTATGGATGTATGCCCTCTCATAAATCTTTTTGGAATATCCAAATATACTTCATGGTTGGGAGATTAGAGAGAAATTCATTCACTCTCCTATGATGTCAATAGCCTGAATGTGATGGTGGGGAAGGTTAAATCTGTTTTTCACCCCAACCTGGATTTAATGAACACCCATTGAAGTCTTGAGACTATGAAGACCTTATAAGAAGAGGAACTAATACTGGTGTTATGTAGTGATAAGCGAGATACAATGACTGTATCATTGTTCCTTTCTTGTATTTGCTTATTCCGTGTGATCTTGATATCAAACTCCTGTATAAAAAAAAAATACAGCTATCTACACAAAAAGAGTACAATTATATTCTAGCTGTAAGCTTCTTCCAGCGAAATAGCTCACATTACCGTAAATCCATAGGTGATGATAATATATGAAGGTTTCACTGTCAAACAGGAGACTTGATAATTTTAATTCGAACACTTGGTCACTCAACATTAACACTTTCTCATTGAAAATCGACGCCTGGTCATCCCATCCAACACTAGAAGACTTGGTAGTTCAAATTATTATTATAACTTTTTTATTTGCATATTGTCCATGTTTGTCTCTGCATCTGAAGAAGAACATTTGTCCGAAACATTACAATATGTTCTGTCCTGTTTCGATCTTCTTTTTTTTTTTTTTTTAATACTTCTATTAGGCCTAATGATTCTCTTGTCTTGATTTGGTGTTGAACAAAATTCTCCATTAATTGGTCTGAAAGGGGTAAATAAAGTGGAGCCTCAATCAGCCTTTCTCCTATTTCCTGAATTTCATTTAACATCACAATTGGTGTTGTAATCAGATTCGCTAGACAGAGAAATGGCAAGTCTCTGTAATAATAGGCATTACCTGATATAAATCTTTTTCATCGTAAGACTGAATCCACATTCTAAAGTCAGCAGTCTTTCCATCTAGTATAGAATGTGAGCTTCATAGAACAATTAGTTTGATGAGCCACTTTACAAAAATTCTTTTGCGAGTTTTGATGCATAGAAT
>JAOYNN010296385.1:0-10151 GCA_025770095.1 Goniobranchus kuniei
GTGTCAAGTGCCTAAATCATCATGGTTAAGAGCATCATGAAACGGGGCTGATTTTTTTTCAGTTCAGCAATTATCTTGACTGTCAATTAATGACCTGCTCTTGTATTTTCCTTAGATGATATCTCTTTTCCTTGTATGATATCAGCTGATATTACAATGTAATCTTTGGTGAGCAGAGAGAATACTCAACCATAAACAGCCCATGTATTCCATGTCAGCAAACTTTCTAAGAACAGCAAACATGGGATAAACAGTGTCTTCCCTTGCAGTCTCTGACTGGATCTTAGGATTCCTTTGCTTTTATTTCTTTTTCTTCACAAATTTATTTGTGGTTTGTAATCTTTGTAAAATTTCTGTTATGTGGCTGTGGTTTCGTCACACCTCAACATATTAGCTGAACTGTCAACAATGTACTCAAAGTCTGTTTTGACCTGGTGTCTTCCACTTTGGTGCCTCATGTCTTGCACTATGTGGTCAGAGGCAAAACAGCATGAATATCATGCCCTTAGCAATTATGTTGAGTCCATATCAAGCATTGTTGAAAAAAGGCATATACAGAGGAATACCTCCTCACTGGAGAAAAATCCTCCCTTGACTTTCAAAGACCTTAAATTTGGGCCTGAAAACCGTAGTCATTCTTATTTTAACAAATCTCATCAAGATCACCCTCACTCCGTCTTGGTAGTACCTAGTCCTTCCTTCTCACATGATGTGACCAACCTGCTCAATAAGAAAGGGCATGAGGCTGTTGGAAACAACAATATAAGACTTGATACAGATGAGAAAAAGGGTGCAAAGCAGGAAAGGAATAGTGACGTCCCAAAAGTCAACAAACCAGAGAATCTTTGCAATATGTCCTCTCCAACTCAGAGACTCGATGTAGAATTTACCACTACTCCTGTTGATAATGGTAAGCCAGCTGTCCATCCATTTGATGGGTCGTGATTTTTGTCCTTTCCAAAACTGAAAGATCTTTTTATTGTATTTATCAATGGATTGAAAAAGTCAGCTAAACTGTTTGATTTCTTTTTTTTTTCAATTTCTGGACAAAAGTCAACATAGATAATTATAAAGTTACCATGCTAATTGATGAAGACACATTATTATTTTTAATACATGTCCACCTCAAAATGGGAAAAAAAAGTCTCTTTCCAGGGCCTCGGATTGATTCACCGTATTGAATAGCTTACTTTTTGTTGTATTTTTTACCAATGCCAACAAAGGAATTTTCTCATTTTTATCATTTTATATTCATTCAGAATACATTATCACATTTGATGGCTACTACAAAGCTTTTGCACGAAAACGTTTCATTAGTGCTGCTCTTCAAGAAGCTGGGATTACTTTGTGGAAGATCCTTCCTCGAATCAATCCTGCTAATACGTATCCCAGTGACTTTGATGTGGTGCAGGTAACATCTGGTGTAATTTGTATCTGTGAGTTATTATGTAATGTAATAAGCAACTTTCACTCTCTGAGCCATCTTTGTTTTACAGTATTTTTTTTTACATTTTAAGTTTTTATTTGCCTGTCTTAATAAAATACTATTACCTTTTCAGAACATAAGGAAAGAGTATTATGAAGGCTTGCTTTCTTGTTTCCATTGTACACATTAGGTTAAGATGTTTCTAGCTGGAGTTAAAAGTAACATGCAGAATTTTGCCAGTGACCAGTGTCTTACAAGGAGGACTTTTTCTTTTTTGTATATTGATGGTGCCATCAGAAATAGAGGTGGTTAGTCAGATAAGGATAACAGATGTACTTTGATTCATTTATTTGCCTTGAGAATACATTAGCTGCTTCATTGCATCATTATAAATATCTGAATCTTCCTTCACACCCCCATGATGATGATGATAATAATGATAATAATTATTATTATAATAAAATCTTGCATGGTACCCATAGCCACCCTATAGTGCTCACAGCGCCTCACGAGTAAAAAAGAAAAACAAATAATGAAATTATTAAATGAAATGCATGATTAAACCAAAAACAGCTTTTCAACTATTCATTATTACAGATCTCATACTTCAATATTAAAAAACTAGAATGAAATGTGAAATACTTAGACTAAAAATGTTCCAAAGAACAATTCTGATTTTATATCTTTTTATAAAGAATTCAAAGACGGGCTTGATTTCTTACCTGAGCTAAGATTATTCCAAATACAGGGGCACTATCCAAAATGGATTTTTAGTTACTGTTGTTTTCACATCTTTCACAACCGAAGAGCATATATTTTCTTAGGACCTGAGGGGTATAGCTGGAATATACAACTGAGAAGTGGTTCTATGTAGGATGGTGCCAAGATATGTAATGCTTTATTGGAGTAAAACATAATTTTTAAATCAATAGGAAATGATACTGGCAGCCAGTGGAGTTTATACAAAACTGGGATGATATGCTCACATTGATTTCTGTCTTTCTAGGGGTCCCTCCTGAACCTTCCACCTCCCTCAGTTTTAATCTCCATTCACAGCAATTGTGTCAACGATATATAAATGAGAGAACTTAAGACATTTTGTGTCCATGAGAATGTAAAAAACTACAGAATACATTTTCATGATCTGGGGCTCAAAAGACAGGGGACGATTCTGAAGTTGTGTATCATCACATGAAAATTTTAAGGGTTGCCAGTCTTAATTAAATTGCTTCAAAAGTTGGGTGGAGGCGAATAGATGGAGAGTGCTTCTCCCTCTCACCTTATTCACCATTCTCTCCCGTTCGTAGAATGAACTTCATACTAACTTATTATAATGAGAGAAAAAAGGGATAAAAGTTTGCTTTATTTGAAATGAGTTTCGCGCTGAAGTTTATTCAAGGTTATTTCTAAGCATACGGATACAAGGATTGTGGGCATACCCTTTGTATAAGTATCTCCCTGTTTGGGTTCCAGCATCCTCAAATAGGAGATGAAAGAATAAGCCCACTGCCAGTTCTCCCTATGATCTTGAAAGAGCCAAGTGAGGGTTGAAAGAGAGCTTCCTCCATCATCTATCTTTCTTCACTCAGGCTCTCTTTTGTTTACTCAGATGGGGAGAGTTGTTCTAAGGAGGAGGCATTATTCGGTGTCTATCCCCAATTTGTGTGCATTGCATGACTTAAAAATACTGTCTGGGTCACTTGCTATCTAGATGGACTGAGTACCTTTGTACATAGAGGGCGGTAGAAAATCCTGGGTGGTTATTGCTTTGCACATTTTAGGGCTTGGCTTGATGGCCATTGTTTACTTGTTATGGGTTTTTTTATGTTGTTGTTTTTTTGTCTGCAACTCATCTCTCCATGTAGCCTTCTAGGTACCTTATATCTGTATATATTCTGCTTAAGATGACAACATCTTTTCATCATCTGGAAACTTTTTCTGCTCCTTCTATTCTCTCTCTTGCTTTTAACTGCCCTTTCATCTTACTTTTTCTATGCACGCTGAGATTACCTTTGTCGTTGAAAAAAAGCCCTAAAATACTAAATGAACAAACAATTGTATAAGGATCAAAAATCATTGACAGATCAAGTTCTTTGTTGGAAGACCATCTTTAATATATTATCTAAAATCTTTGACTTTCTTTGTCTTCATGTATATAATTATAATTTATCTCATCTTTGTTTGTTTGCATAGGTTTGTTTCATTTTTGTTTGGTATTTTCTCCCTTCACATCTTCTGCACAAGAATTTTACGTATATTATGTACTATAATATATTTATTTTAATTTCATTTATTACGCATGCACATGTTTCTGATATTCAGATGAATATATTATTATTGTTGTTATTATGATTATTATGATGATGATGATGATGATTATTGTTATTATTATTATTATTATTATTATTATTATGTTGTTGTTGTTGTTGTTGTTGTTATTGTTATTATTATTATTATATAATATACATATTTAATAAATCTTTTGTTTGTTCTCTTTCTTTTTAGTTTCATGGACAATCTTATCAAGTGGGCGTTGAATCTTTAAAGGATCACCCGTTAATCAAAAGAGTTACACCTCATAGAAAAGTGACAAGGACATTAAAGTATATAAACGGTGAGACAATGTAATTTTTTTCTACGTATTCAGTGTTTTGTAGTTGGGTATTGGAAATCACATACGCTTTTAATTTGATATATATAAATATATTTATAGTTTTAAATCTTAATATACAATATAAATATAAATACTCTTAAAGCGCTTTTAGATTGTAGAATGTTGGGAAGTGACACATAAATGCAATTCTTTATTGGGTTTTTAAAAATCTTTTAGTGGGGATAACTTAGTTCCCTCAATAGTTTCAGCTTGTCTAAAACTTGAAGATAGTAGTTGTTTTATTTTTAACCAGGACATATCAAGAACTACTTTCAAACCACACAATTTACCTGTAAAGTTACAAGGTAATAGATCCATATACTTGTAATTCATCAGTCACTTAGGAGCCTGCCTGTTGAAGTTGATATCTGCAGTAAAGTATATATACATATATATATATATATAAGTGTGGGCAAGTTGATTCCCTTCAGGCCATGATGGTCCTCTGGAGCCAGTGTTATATGTTCTTTTAGTGTGATTATGCAGATAAAGTGATGTTTGTCAACCCGGTGACAAGATGCCTATTGATGGATTACATTCAAACAGACCCGATCCCATTTTATACCTTGGATGGTTAGGAAAATAGTGTCAAGATTCTCTTCTCAAGAACCATATATCAAAGATCATGACATTACCCAGCACATTTCAGGAAAATAGAAAGGAAAACAGATGGCTTTAATGATGTTAGGCCCAGTGCTTTGTTTTTAACATGCTCATGTCTAAAAGAAACGCGAAAAATTTTAGCCTCGTGTAATTCATGACCGCACCACGTAAATCTCATGATATTACACACAGAGTGCGTTCATATCATGAATTTAGTGTTGTACGCTTTTCCAGGCTGCTCATTTCAAAACAAGGGAGATAATTGATGTTGCATTAGCATGATAGAAGCATGCAAGGACAAACAATGAATGGCAATAGTGAGTTGAAATTTATCACGTGGCTCGCTCTCATAGAAAGGGTGTAAATACCAAGTGCACAGCTTTTTCTGGCAGTTTTACCGGCATGTGTGGCCATACCTCGAAATTGTAATACAATGTGCCACCATGCAGTTGGCATTATTTGAAGCCGTATAATCCCCACAGGAAGTTGCAAATGCATTCAATGTCCGCATTTAAATGGTGTACAGAGTAATTGACTGTTTTTTAGAGACTGTGAGTGTTAAGGGCATACCACATGCTGGAAGGCCACATGTGCTTTCAGGGGACAAGACTGACAACTCACCGGTGACCACCAGCATTACCCATTCAGAGAAGCTTCTGCTTCAGCTCGGGGAAACAATTTTGCATGTTAACAGGTCTATCAGTTGACAGACCTTGAGACGGATATCAGCTGGTCAAGATATGTGTGTCCATAGATCGGGCCGATGGACGAATGATAATTTTCTGATGAAATGCTACAAGATTTGACCCTGTAAACATCTTGGAGCAAGATCATTGGGAGCACCATACGTCATGATTTGGGGCAAGCTTTGTCGAAGACACAGTATTGGACTTATTTTCTTCCAGAACTTCCGTGGATGTCGTGTTGGAATAATTACGTTGGACATGTCCTACCATTTTTTGTTGGACACAGAGACATCATTTTCCAGCAAGTTAACATCATAGGTCATGTAGCAAAGTAATTAAATGCTTTTTGGGAGCAAAACAACAGTCATATATTCGACTGACCAAGAATCAGTGCCGATTTGAACCCAATTGAGCATTTCTGGTATCAAAAGAAATGAGAGATATCTCATTCGCAAGGTCATCCAAGAACCGCCATAGAGCTGCAGGAGGCATCAGAGAGGCATGGAATCATGTACGAATGGCTTACATATGTCCCTCATTAAATGTATGCCCAGAAGAATTTAGGCTGTGATCCAATCCAATGGTGGGAACATCTGTTTTCAGAACTTAATTTTTCTTTATTGATCATTACTATATCAAAGGGCTGTAACTACTGTTTTCTGCACAGATTTTTATAGAATAAAAGATGCGTTATTTGTATGAAATCATTGCTTCATCTTAATAAAATTTGTTTCAAAAGCAACCAAGAAGGAAAAAGATATAAACATCTAAAAAAAACATCCTACTTCGATAAACAATACATTTTCACATTTCTTTTGACATGACTATATTTCATGTTGTTTGATGTGGATTATATTTCATGTTGTTTGATGTGGATAAATGGGAACACACTATACACAGGGAGACCCTGCAAATTTGTTGTCGTTTACTGAATCCTTTCAAAAATAGTTTCAACATGTAGTACCTCTTAAGATTGAAGACAGAGACTTTGAAACTGCTCTCTTTTTTATTTAATTTTATGACTTTCTTGCCAAAATTGTTTTGACTATAGAGGATGAATCGGAAGACAAGATGTACTTTAATCCAAGGCGTGCAGGTCGTAAAAGCCTCTCAACAGTAAGTAGTTTTAGTGGTATGAGCATTTATTTTGTCATGCTGTGGAAACTTTAATAGCAGGGATGTAAATCCTGGAGATTGTTTTTGATTTCAGAATTGTTCACATCCATAAAGTAAATACTTACCTAGATTTCTTTTACAATTGCTAGTATGATTTATTCAGACTGCTCTATTGTATTATTGTCAGGCGATGGTTCAGATTTTTTGTCATCATGCATTTACATTCCTTATAATAATGATTTCTTCGTATAGTTTTGTTGCTGCAAATTTTATTATGCTGTAAGTTGATAGTTGCAGTTACATTTGTAAGTCACAATTCTATGAAGGGTGGGGGTGGGCAAAACTTTTAAATTGTTCAGCATTTTCAGAATCTGAAAACAATATATCCTTGTGCATTCAGATCACTGCCACATTGAACATCAGAGGCTGATTATACAAATGATAATCAACTACTGTCACTTTAAACACAACTGGGAACCCTTTAATGAAGGATTCAGCTCTTATTAGGGTGGAACCATTTCGGAAAGTTCCTGAACTAGGAAATTTTTGTGTGTGTGTTTTTTTTAAGGACCTTGTTTTGGCTGTACATTTGAAAAATCCAAAATTTTGTCATGCACACATTATTCTTTCAAAAGGCAATGGCCACATCTGGATTTTTATTAAAGGTGGAGTCAGCCAAAACATCTTCAGGAAATCGTTTGTGTGCCTGGTTCCATTCCCAGTCAATACAAAGCTAATAGATGATGATCAAAACAATATGAAAGGGATTGTTTATATTTGGATGAATTTCAATGGCTTGATTGAAATGACTGACCAAGCACCAGAGCCCTTGAGGGTATAAGGATGTAATCTACATGGAAGAAATTAATTTTCTGCTTTTGTATGTGTAGATGGTAATGACAAGCAGGTTAATGTTGCACATATTCCTCATCAGTGATGGTGATGAGAGCAGTGATGAATTGGATCTTCAACAAGCTAAAGATTAAAGGGAGTGATCATAAGGAGAGACAAAGTATTTGGACTGATCATGCCACTGAAATTCAAGTGGAATTTTCAATTTTCCCTTCTTCTTCCTCTTCTTCTGGATATCTGCAATAGCCCCACATTTGGAGGACCAATCCACAGTTTACATAATTAAGTCATACACTGTCATCCACAGTTCACACAATTACGTCTTACTTTATCACACATATTTCACAGACTTGAATGGGATTTCGGGCAAAGAAATGCTGTATATTATTATTATTATTATTATAGAATGCAGGAAAATGTTCCTGGGTAGGCTGTTTCCACTGCCAAGTCCGGAAGATTGTTCCATAAACGAACCGCAGATGGAAAGAATGAATGGTGGAATGAATTTGTTCTGGCTGGTGGAATGGAGAGTTTTGCGCCGTGTTTCCTGGTTTGTTTTTCGGTGTTCTTTATCTTTGATGGTATTTTCAGGCTGCTTTTGTTGCTGTAAATCTTGTGGGAGAGAGACAGTTTGTTTCTTCTCCTACGTCTTGATAGAGTTCAAGACCGATGTTGTTGGTAAAAGGTCAGAGGCATGTACGCAGGGCGAGAATGTGTTGGTTACGCGCCTCGCTGCTCTCCTTTGGCATTTTTCAATGGTGTCCACGTCCTTTTTGTGATAGGGATCCCATATTGGGCTGGCATATTCTAAAATTGGTCTAACAATCGATTTGTAGGCTTGCGTTTTTGGTCTGAGATGGACAACCCTTAGGTTTCGAGCTATAAATGCATTTGTTTTATTGGCTTTTGGTGTTATTTGCTCTATATGTGAGGTCCGTTCTAGGTTGTGTGTGATTGTGACTTCTAAATATTTTTCTATTGGTGATCTTTTTGTGTGCAATTGTAAGGACGTTACATTTTTCAACGTTAAACTCCATTTGCCAAAGGGCTTCCCATTTTTTGTGTCGTTTCAGATCTGTGTTGAGGGCCTTACAGTCTTCTAAAGAGCTGATGTGTCTGTATAACGCTGTGTCGTCTGCGAATAATTTCACTTTTGAGTGTATTCCATATGGGAGGTCGTTTGTGTAGATGAGAAACAGAATTGGACCCAATGCTGAGCCTTGAGGCACTCCTGATGTTACAGCTGGCAACGTCAGATATTTCGTCATCAGTTACGAGCTGCTTTGTTCGAACCCCGAAAGGAAATTTGTCCTTTGGTTTTCAACCGAAAACCGAGCATCAGCCGTAAGAACAGCGCCGCAAAACGGAGGCGATTAGCGTTCAACCTTGACCAAGGGTTAAATCCTAGGCTTCCAAAAAAAGAATCATAATTCACAATGTCCGTACCGGGAATCCAACCCGCGACCTTGTGGTTGCAAACCACGGACTGCCCATTGTGACCACATCATACTTTCAATAGTTTGGATTTTTATTTCACCAGGCCCTGTCACTTTTCCTTCTTGGATATTTTTTTTTATTTCACCAGGCCCTGTCACTTTTCCTTCTTGGATATTTAATGTTTATTTCACCAGGCCCTGTCACTTTTCCTTCTTGGATATTTAATTTTTATTTCACCAGGCCCTGTCACTTTTCCTTCTTTGATGTTTTGTTATTTCACCAGGCCCTGTCACTTTTCCTTCTTTGATGTTTTGTTTTTCAGCAGGCCCTGTCGTTTTTCATTCTTGGAAAAAATTTTTATTTCACCAGGTCCCGTCGCTTTTCCTTCTCGGCTATATATATTTTTTATTTCGCCAGGCCCTGTCGCTTTTCCTTCTTGGATATTTTTTTTTTCACCAGGCCCTGTCGTTTTTCCTTCTTCGATATTTTTAAAGAAGCTCTACATTTATCCCCTCTCCAGTGCCACTAATACGCCGATGACACCCAGTTGTGTTCGGCACCGAGACCACAAAAGAGTTACAAAATAAATGTCATACATGAAAAATGTATATTGGGTGTTACGGACTGGCACTGCCAAAGTTATCATTAGGCAAATAAAGCACGTGCTTTGGGGCCACTCAAAAAAACAACAACAACAAACAAACAAACAAACAAACAAATAAAAAAAACAACAACAAAAAACAAAAACAGACCACAAAGCAGACCAGAGACGGGGCACAACCAGACCACAGTTTTCTTTCTTTTCTTTTCCTTATTTTTTTCTTTTGGGTTTGTTTTGTTTGTTTGTTTGTTTGTTTCTTTTTGACCACGCTTCAGCAAGGCCAGTCAGGCAGGCCACAACTAGCTCAAGCTAGAGTCAGACTGGGGTTTTAGTCCTAGGCCTAGTTCAGAAAGTGTCGTGACAATTGGACAGTTTGATCCATTTTTATCACAGCATATCCGAACTCATGCCAACCAAGGATGTGGATCAACGCGCTCTCTGATGTGGATGCATTGCAAACCTGTTAAAAATAATCTGTGAAGAATTGATGTTAGCAAAGCATATTCTTTATCTCATCAAGGATGAACTTTCAAAGGCAAGATATTTTTCAGTCTCTTGAGATTCTAGTCCAGATGTTACGCATTTTCATCAATTAACCATTGTTTTACGCTATGTCAGTACAGCAGACCACCAGCCTGTGGAACGCTTTTTTACTTTCATCAACATCTGGAGCCACACAGGGCAGAATCTTGCAAACACGTTGCTCCAATACCTAGAGGAGCCAGGCACAACTTTGAGAATTGTCATGGCAACACACACACACACACACACATGTAT
>JAOYNN010296496.1:0-15789 GCA_025770095.1 Goniobranchus kuniei
CCTTGCCTTAGACTCCTTACTTTATGCCTTGAATGAGGACAAGGGAAGATTACATTGACATGCATGGCCAACTTAATGAGGTATCTTTTTTGCTTTTGTTTTGTGTTGTGTTCAATCATATTTTCATTACTTGCATGCTATTACACTAATGGTAAAATTCTTAGGTTTTGCTTTTGTCCGTGGAATGCGTAAACAAGTTTAAAGTGGCAGTTTAGATAAAACAAAGGTCCTTAGTTTTCTATAAAGGTCCTTAAAAAGTCCATAAAAAGTCCTTAATTTTCATTTACTGAGGTTGGTATGAACCATGACAGACAAACTTTCAGACATGACTATGTTTTGTTGGGCTTCTTTCAACAGGATTATTTGGAAAGGCACTTTGGACATTTTAGAATGTCTGCGGGATCCAACTTTTATCTGAATGTGGAAGATGTATGGAATACACATACAATTGATAAGGCACAATTTATGCTGCAGTATTGTCATCAAGATTTAGACTTCAAGGAGTCAAAAGATTCTTGTCATATTTGTATAAAGGATTTTACAGAAGCCGAAATAGCACTTCTTGATGGATTGACAGATGAAACTGTTACCATCAGCAGTGACGAGAAGCTTAGTTTATTTTATATTGCTGGCTATGTTTCTGCAAAGCACACAGAATTGGCCAGTGATGAACCTGTCTCTATTCCTGATAGCTTCTACACACAGTGCATGAACCGTGGTGGACTTCATTATCCGATAATTTATCTTTATAATCTGGTCCTGCTTGCATATATGTTTTTCACAAAAACTCCAGAAAAATTGTGCAGGAATAGAACTTCTTATCCTACGTTGACAACAACCTGTGAACATCTGCTTACAAAAATAGAGCCGCAATTTCTGGTCAGTTACTGCTGTTCGTTTAGAAGCGGCATGTCAATTTCAACTCAGAGATTTCATATGAAAGGCAGTAAGAGTAATATTGCGTAACATACTGGAGCTATCATCGCCTGTATTTTCTGGGGATCCACTTTTGCTTAGATGTTACTCTTATGATGTATAAACCGTTGATTTTTTTTTCATATAAGAACACGGCAGGTTGACACACGTTTTGTTCGATTACATCCAAACTGAAAACTTCCAAGGTGTAATTGCTGCCTTTCATTTGAAATTGGCAGTAATGATCACAGTTTTTCTAGACATAATTATTTAATTTTTCTCTTCCCAGAGAAGGGCTGATTGATCACAGTTGTCATATGATGAATAATAATAGTAATATACTCTATGATTTTGTATTTCACTTTTATAAATTTAACAATAAGACAAGTAATTATTAATTGTTTTTCTCATAACCAGGAAGTCGTTGGAAATCTAGTTACTCATGTTGGAAGTGGCTGTAGTGGTGAAGTCGATTCATCGTTGAATGTTTTTGATGACCTTGTCACTGCTGAAATCAAGGCTATGACACGTTATGCAGTTTTTGTCAAGGTGAGTGTCATGCTCAGTCATCTGTATATCAGGCTTACAGCTAAATGTGGCATAGGCATTTGGCTACAAGATGTAAGTTTTGTGGTTCGAATCCCACCAATGTCATATCTGACTTAGTATCCTTGGGAAAGACTTAATACCCTGCTAGGAAGCCCACTCCATTAAGCCAGCCCCCTTGATCATGCTAAGTCATGCTGACTAGTATCATCTGCCAGTTGCTACTCCACTGGAATACGAACTTCTTTAAAAGCCCATGACCATTGATAGTGTTTCAGGTATATCGCTGTTATTCTCTATAGAAATTTTAAATGGCTAATAGACCCCTTAGAGACATTCTTTTGAAATACCCCTCTCATTGAGCAAGAAAGAACAACTTTTAGGAAACTCTTCTTTAACCTGATAGGTTAAAAATTAGCTTAGATCTTGTTAACCCTTATCATAGATTGCTAAAATTTTAACCATTTTTGTATAGTTTACAGTTATGATTCATAATACAGATTAATGTGCTCTCAATAGAGAAATTTATGAGCATCATCACTTTTCATGGCTGGACAGTCTTAAACATCTGAAAAAAGTGAAATACAGTCACTCTACAGTAAAACGCGGTTGTAACAGGATCATCGGGACCAGCAGTTTTTCCCTGTTATCAGCGAGTCCTGTTATATCCATTATCAAGGGTTACTACAGTACTAGTACATCCTCGATATCAACTTTCTGTCCCAAAATAAGCCCTTCCTTTTCCTGATACTGGTAGTAGAAGCCACGCTAAATTTGAAATACTGTTGAAAGTGAAAGAAACATTTCTGCCAGCACCTCTTATCTCCTCGACCACAAGTGAGGAGTGATGTGTGCTAGTGTGTGAAATGACTGCGCTTGTTGACACAGCCCCAGTCAGCAACCCGGTCAGCGGGCTTCTTGCTAGTGATCACACAGGCCTAGTCTTACCTCACCTTGCAATCAGTCCCTATGTGTTCAACCACCTGGCGGCCGCTCACCACGTGAGAGTGAGAGTTGGATAATAAGAGAAGCATCCCCTCAGTGGGCGATATGTGTAGTACATTGGGTGTGTGTTTTGTCCATAAGTTTAAGCAAACGATCACATTCGAACTCACCAAAGGACGAAATGACATCGTTGAGACAAATTTGACACATCAAATACAACTTTGCAAGTAACAGGATCTGTTGAGACAAACTTGACACATCAAATACAATTTTGCAAGCAACAGGATCCCTGTTATATCCAAGTCAGCACAAATTGTGCCCTGTTATAGCCCAGGTTCCTATTACTTGCACTTTTAGAGAGAAAAAACGGGGATTTGATTTGTCACTATTATATCCGAGTTCCTGTAATAACCGAGGCTGTTATAAATGGACTCCACTGTACTTGCAGAGATAGTAGACACACCAAATTTTTTTTTTTTTTAAATCTGAGCTTTTATATAGCACTAAATCCACTAAATATGCTCAAAGCACTTTACAAGAGTTCCTGACAGGCTTTTTCCCCAACCAAATACGTTCTAAACTATATACAGAGATGCAGCCATTTTACAGGCGCTCTTGCTCTAGCATACTGACAAGATCCTTCTTTGCCTATGGTCAAGTACTCAATATCACCTGATTGGGGCGAGGAAATGTATATAAATAGCCTTTTCCAAGGACTAAACTGCACATGGCACAGCGCAGCCTCAAACTCTAAATCTAGCCGTTACAATTCCACCGCCTTGAGCCCACCGCTACACTGCTAAACATATCAGCATTAACACGTACATATAAATATAAGGAAAAATTATTATTATTATAGTACATGTAATAGTAATTACCTGTGCCCTCTTTCAACACTTACATTGAGATTGACTTTATAATTTTGGAATTCATTAAGATCTTTTTACAGACTAGGTAGAAGATTGATATTTTATTCAATAAATGTGAATTCAGGGGACAGATCTGAACCAAATGTGTATTCATTACAAATTTCAGTCTCTCAGCCTTTACTGACTGAATTAAAAAATGAAGTATTGTCATGTGTCTGTTCCTAGAGTCCTAGATCATCCATCTCAATTAAAATTATACAGGAGTTTGAATTGAGATTAGTCAATGTGTAAATCTTATGTCATGAAATTACACAAATTTTTTCTTCATCCCAGGGAGTACTTGACTATCTAGATCACAACAATCTGTCGGTGATGCAAATACGCAAACTTTATCTTTTGTTGGCCAGGTTGGCATTTCACACACAGGATGACAGCAGTTACTTACAGGTAATCTAATAGCAGAACCAAAGGAAAAATTTGAAGGACTTTTGATGCGTCTTTCTTTTTGGCAACATTTTAAAGATGGTTTCCGCACAGGTAATCAGCCAAGCAATTAAGCACATTTCAAAAGCACACAAGTGTTTCAATATCAAATCAGATTTGTCTAAACTTAAACAAAACAAAATATAATACAGGAAGAAAAAAGGATCCAGCTTATGAAAGCCTCGTAATACTAATTCTGACCCACAATCGAGGGACATTATTAAACAAAATTATTGCAAAGCACAAGAGAAAGACTTCTAAGTAAAGTAAATAAGTGAAATAAAAAAGAGCAAACGTACCATTGGCTGATCTAGGGCTAATAAGTTTATTATCACACTGGAGAATTTCAGCTGTATTACTCTACTTTCATGATTTTTGAAAGAGATAAAATTTATTTTAAAAAAACAAAAAAAAAACGAACAGAAAAAACATTGATTTGGACTCAAGATTTTGTTTGCTTAATATGTGCAAATAGATTTAAAAGTCATAGATCTGACCTAATTCATGAATGCATACTGTGTGAATTAAAGGTCTTTTCTTCTATCTTCTTTGTCTCATACAGAATGATCTTCATATTATTGTCCGTAAACAATTGACAAGTGGCAATGCAAAGTGAGTATAATTTCTTCCTCCTCGAACTATATGTAATGCTTAACCCTCAGAAAATTGTAGCTAATAAAATGTAAAATGATGAGTTTTATCTCCATGTAATTAATGTTAAATCATTTTATTTCTCTGTACTTTTTCCTTTAAAGGCAGGAAGGGTGAGGTTTTTGTTGTTGTTTTTAATTAATCCATTAATTTAAGTCATTAATTTATGCTCTTGGAATCATTATTCTCAATTCTAACTTAGTTTAAAAATAGAAATAAATGTTCAAAACAGTTCTGGACAATTCTGGATATTTTAAGGATACTTTAACAAATGCGCTTATCTTTCAAATCTATCTCAGATATAAAAGAATGGGTATAATGGGAGCTGTGTCTGTCATCAAGACCTTGGCTTCAAGGCCCAAAGGCAGAGAGTCATCAGAGAAAAATAGTATTGAAAAGGAACGATACAAAGAGGTGAACAAAGATTATTTTTAGCCTATGTCTTCTGTGCAAATATCAATTATCATCCTTAGATTTTGAGAGAGAGATAGAAAAACAGACATTTGTGTACAGAGAGAGAGTGTCAGGATAAGGGTAAGGAACGAGATGAAACAAGACTTATTTCATGGTTGCTGTGTTTTATCAGCTTAGTATGTAGACAGGCTTTTCTTTACGGAGGTTTATTTTTTATTTATTCCAGGTTTTCTTTCATGTTTAGGCAGAATGATTCATCCAATTATATTGAAAGAAGAACTTTCTCTCTCTCTCTTCATGGCATATCCTTTTTGAGCATGGCAGCCTCCCCCTGCCACTCTCCATCATGGTGTTGGGGGAGGGGGGTTCAGTTTGTTTGTTTGTTTTTGGGGAGTGCTCATTATTTGTTGGTTGTTGGGTTTGTTGGTTTGTTTGGATTTTGATTTTCTTTGTTTGTGTTTTGTTTTTTAATATCTTGGATTTTGTTTGGTTTATAACACACAGGTCATTGACTTAATGGAACTGGTCCAAAGCAGCACAAAGCGTGACCCAGATATTTCAGCTCTATTTTTAGACAGTCTTGCTGGCATAATGGCAATGGATGACTTTGACTCATCTGTAGAAGAATGGATTGCAGATCACATGACTCAGGGTACTTGTGACTACAATAATCTGGTCCTTTAATGTTAAATAATTGTGTAAAGTTGAGTTGCCTTGTATTTTGTTGCTTTGTTTGGACTTGTTAGGGTTGTTTTGGTTTTTGTGCTTTGTTGGGTGTTTTTTTTTAATTTACTTTGGTTGTGAAAAGTCCTTGCAATTAATTTTCAAGAGTGGTCATTCCTGAAAGCCACTCTATGCAAGATGAGATGAAAACATAAGCTTAATAACTGACGTAAAATTAAAAATCCAATTCTTATTCATAGAAATTACATTATGGGATTACCTAAATGATGGAATACATTTGGAAGGGCTATAATATCAAAATATAAGTAACCAATCACATATGAAACATTGAGGGAACACTTGGTGAACAAGTCCTAGACGATGTTCTGCATGTTTGTAGACAAAATATGGTGTTTGTGTCAAACTCAGGATTAATTAAACAAATTATTAATGATGCCTTTAAAAGCTGATGTTAGTATTAGTGTTTAACTTAATCAGAATTTGACTTTGACTTTGAATTAATTTTAGAGGAAGAAAAGTTGGACTTGCGTAATATCTTGTTCATCTATACAACGTCCTTTATTTTTATTTGATTTTTTGTTTGTAAGCAGGAATGGACTGGAAATTTTTTATTTCTCCTCGAATTGTACACACTTTCTTATAAACTCTAAGGCATGTGATATTTGTTTGGGGACTGATGAATCACTGCAGAAGTTATGTGCAGTTTAGAGAGCACTTTTGTTTTTATTTAGACACTGCAATTTTGTTCTTTGTTCTTTTTTCTTTTATAACAAATGTGATCTCATTTTATTTTATATGGTCAATGTATGCTTTTCATTTTATGTTTCATATTGCAACCACAACAATTTTCCCTAAATGGGACAATAAAGAACTATTATTATGTTATGCAAGCAGTCCCGTTGCAGCCATTGGCTGCAAATTTCAATCAATGTTATTACTATTCTCTCACATTCTCAACCACTGGACTAACTTACTAATTGTATTATTGTTACTGCATTTGCTGCACATGGTGAATGCATTTGCTGCACATGGTGAACATATCTGACTTTCGAGCAATGTAAAGGGATTAGCCCACCTCGCGACAAAAGAAAGCAGGGGTCAGCAACTCCTCTTGTGCGAAGCAATAGCGAGTATCTGAATTTTCTTTTATGTGGCCGTAATAAAGTGGAAATTGTTGTTTTGTGAAGTTGTCCTTATCTTAATTAAAACACAATTTCCCGCAGACATTTCTTGGAGTGAGAGCTTTAATTCGATACCTATTTTGCCAAGATTGGTTGGCTATGAACAGAGGAGTTCGGTAACACACAGACAGACAGATTGACCTTACGAAAATTCATATATGATTAGGAAATTATTTCGAACTCGCTGCATACTATATGATTCAAATCAGCACCAAAAACATGTGTCAATTGAATAAATGTGTTTTAGGGCTTTCTTAAACCTGTCAAGGGAGTTATTCTCTCAGATAGGCTGTGGAATCTATTCCAAACGATTGGGCCAAAAAGATAGAAAGAACAAGTTCCAGCTTTGATCCTAAGTACAAGTAATATTGCCTGATCTTAGGGGGGCGAGACTACGCATAACACATAATCAAGAAACCCAAGTAGAGGGGGGCAGTTCCTTCTTAAATATTAATATATTAGAACTGCTACCTTAAATCTAATTCTTTTTTCAATGGTCGACCAGTGAAAATTTGATGATACAGAATCTGTTTTTTATATTGAAAATTAACGTAGCAGTATTATTTTGGCATATTTGCAAACGTCTGAGGTTGATTTGCGAGATACCAAACAAAAGGGCATTGCCGTAGTCTAATCTCTAAAATATCAGGGCTACAATTAACTTTCTGGTTGCATCTGTGGAAAGAATGGTCGAATGTTGCTAATATTTTTTCATGGGGAAATCCAAAGTCCTAATAAGGGAACTTACTTGGTAATTTATGGACAGGTCTGACTCTAAACACAAAGCGAGCATGATTGTACAATCAAGGTCTGTATATATAATGCATGCATGAGGGTGTGTATGCACAATGTTACCAGTATTTCATGTATACTGCTTGTATCCAATGCTGTGTATTGAACTAATGCAGATAATTAAGTGCCTATATAACAATGTATCTTTTTAAATGCATATTTTCTATTTTTACACATTTCTATTTTATACAACGTAGCTACTTGTATATATATATATATATATATATTTACTGATGTGTACAAATTATTGATTTCTATTTTACGATAATTAATTTCCTTAGTTGTGTCATACATTCTTTATCCTAATTACCATGTAAAGTGCCACTGAGCATTTTGGATGGATAGTTTGCGCGCTATAAAGAAATTGATCATTATCATATTTCCAGCCTGCTGCAGCCAACAAATTTTGACCCGTGAATGGTACTATGAGGGGTAAATTTGAATGGCTTGTGTGTCAATCACTTTATCACACATATATGTTAGAAACTGTATTAAATTTAATAAATTTGAATGTTTGGGTGTTAATCTTTTATTCACTTGGGTATATTAGATAAACAGTAACACATCCCAATTTTTGATATATGATACACTGAAAGAGATTTTACCTTGATTGGCTGCGAGGATGCAGGATCAGTAAATACAATTCTCTTCATAGATTTTTTCTGTACTCTCTCTCTTTGCTCTGACTGATAAAAAAAAAGAAAAAAGGTCTCTTTAAAGCAAATGCTTATGTAAAAGCGTTACTCCATATTTGAAGGAGAAAGCAACTAAAACTTTATGAGGATTAGAATTAGACTGAAAAGAGCAAACAAACAAAAAGCTTCCTAGTACAAACATGATGCTAATACTGTGCATACCTGATGTATTGACTTATAAGGTTGTAGACAATTTATGTCAACATAACAAAAAGTCAATATAACAAAAGCCTATAGAGAATAAATTTTCAGGGTTAGGACAGTCCTGTGGGTAATGCCATGTCAAAGCTTGTTCCATCCAAAACTGGCAGTGAAATCTGTTAGTTCTAATTCCCTTGCGATAAGTTCACCTGACAAGGAGGCATTAATTATATTATATTGATATTCGTTACTTTTGGGGGAGGATGGTGGGAGGATAGGTGTTTTCTATTTTGTCTACTAACAAGTCTTTTTAACATAGCTATTTAATTGACATGTCAATATATAATATATATGAGATTTAAGAGTGAAAGGGTGTCGATATAGAAGAAGAATTTAAAAATGGTAAAAGCGGGGTTGAGACAGACCTGTTGTGTTGATATAAGGGAAAAGTTGAAAGAAGCAATGCTGATTAAGTGGTGCGCACTGTAATTAAATCCAGGTCAGAATCCTCTGGAAGTCCTTTGATTTGTATTTTGTATAGCACCTAAATCCATATCAAAAACTTCGCTGGGCCCTTTGCTTTATAAAACTGCATCACTATCATTTGAGTGAAGAAATAAATCTTCATCAAAATTAGAGGGTGAAAAACCAGAAGGACAAGTCTTTATTGTAATAAGCTAAATTTATAAAAAAAAATAATCACAAAAATATCGGAGAAAGATTTATCATTGTCAATTACGGTAAATCAAATCTTATGACCTTTCATTTCGTTTAGAACATGATATCAATTCATGAAAAGATAAATCCATATAAATTGAAAGAAAAAGGGTATACAAAAGCAAAACTGCACCCAACCCCACTACAAATTTATATTCATCTACCTTTGATTTCTGAAAACTTTTCAGCTGACAAAATTGTCAAGTTGCAAGAAAAAATCATCACATCAAATTCAAACAAATTAAGCCTCCCCCTCTAAGTATTCACAGTCTGTGAGTTATTTTGAAATGCCATAAAATATACATTAAAATCTAACAATATTTTGATGTCATGATGGAAAGCAATCTAGTGCTAACCATTTCCTTTGAAGTTGGAGCAAAATAAATGATACAAGAATATGAAAGGAAAATAGACAGCAGTTGCTCTGCTCAATTTTGTAAAGATCAGAATTAAGTTATCGTCCCTGTAAGCCTCTAAAAGCTTTAAGTTCAACATTAGGTCAAATTGTGTTTTGGCTTCACTCGACTACAGTGGGTGTTTCCCCACCTCCTCTATAAATATCTGACCCATGAAACCAATAAAAGTGACTATTTTTGTCACAGGACTTTCATACTTTCTCTTTGATTCAGTTTTATTTGTCTCTCCTGTAAAATTTGCTTTTCTGGACTTAAGCGTTTAGAGACTTACAGGGACGTTATCCTCTGACTCCCACATTCATTAATAGGATTACTGCCCATTCGGAGAAATGAGTGAAAGTAATCAAAAGAAAAAAAGTAGTATGGATGGTGTGAATAGTTCAAAGGCTGTAAATAAGCTTGTTTTCGTTGTTATTGTTTTCCTTATTATTCATTTTTTAATTAAATCTTAAACAGGCAAGCATAAAAACAAAGCTATTCAAGAGTTCTCAGAACTTGCTCTGATTTGGAAAAAAATCCTTGTGTTCTTAAAAAAGCAAAAACAAATCAGAACAAACTATGCAACTTTAAATGAAATAAGCTCAGATTTTGTATAAAACACAGAACTGAATACAAATTTTGAATGAAGGAGAATAAAAAAAAAAGTGAACTTTGGTAAAAGAAGTGATATCCAAAACGAACCTCACCAAAAATATGGGTAGGAGCCATAAATCATTAGACCTTACTACTCACCATAATCATTATGAAGAGAACCTACAGAGTTCTGTAGAAAACATTTAGCAATGACATGAGATCACTATATAAGACAACCGATTGTGATGGACGCTGAAAATCAAGGACAGTCATTACATAATATGGAATTAGCTCAGGCTCATGAGCAATATATGTTGCATTTTTTGTACAAGAAAAGGTGCTCTAAATGATGTCAGGATTATTCATCTCTCCAAGATGCCATCATAGGATGAAAGAGGTTCTTTATACCTTACGTTCCTCTTAAAATAAAGCAGTCAGCATATTGTATATATATGGCAACTGTGAATAAAAATCAAATGCATGACCATCTTTGCTTGTGACAAACAATTCGCTGTTGGTAGACATGAGACAAAGCCATCACACCAACTGACACTGGACTTGCAGCAGGTACCACAAAGTGACTATCTAACATGGTTGAAAGCGACGGTCTAGTGTGAGAAAGGCGAAAACTACACAGTTCAACAGGTCGCTCTATTGCCATCAAAATAAAATCTTGTGTTCAAACTATGCAGTCTGCTTTTTTCATTGTTCCTGTTTATTATCATGTCTTTTTTATTCACATTTAACGCCATTATGGTATCGTTACAACATTTTTGCGATACCTTACTCGCCGATTTTCGTCACTGTAAAGTTTAGATTTATCCATGCTCCTGGCCAGACCGTACTGACAAAAATAATTACAGCTCCATTGAAAGTACACCGATTGGCAAGCAGTTTTCACCATCAGAAAGTGGAGAAATTGAGCTTTACAGTAGGGGTAGGAACCCTCGAACCCTTTAATTTCTTCGAGTGAAAGATTCACATTGCGAAACTCAGGGTGAAAAAAATATGAAAATCGAATTGAAGGTCAACGCTATAAAGTTTAATTATTCACATAACCTCTGTAAGAATTTCATAGCTTTTGGTTTACTTCCAAGCGAGCAGTCTGCTTATCAACCCAACGAAGTAGACCCAAGATATCATCCCTTGAAGAAAGCCGCCATGGCCGATCTGTCAGATTCGGCCATGAAACAAACTTCACCGAAGACTGAAAATTTACTTTCATTGACCCCTCCAACGTCAAATTTGCCTAGCTTTTTTTCTTGTTTTGTAAAATAAGTGAATTAAACTGCAGTTACTTTTTACGCGTAAGCTCTTGAAGATGATTTGTGTAAACAACGACCGAGATGGACCTAGATCTATCTTTTGGACAGGTCGAGACTTCAAGCTCTCCAGAACTTCGTCTTTCTAAAGATAGATCTATTTTTTGTGCTTTGAATAAAGCCATTAAAACTGGTCATGATTTGTGAAAAAATGTCGGTTTTAATCATTGACATATATTTTACACTGTGTGTTTTATATTTGTGACCATAGAATGTGTTTGAAAGTAGTGGCAGGGAGGAGAGAAAAAAGGTGTCGGCAACGATTGATGACAGGGTGAAGGAAAATAATAGGCCTCATGTCGCCTCCGCCCACCTTTAACAGGGCTGTACCTTTGGTTCCTTTTGATTTTAGGCCTTCATCATCTTTTAGGTGTAAGAGACAGGATACAATTACACCATATCATACTAAGTGTTCTAAGTTAAATTAATAGATCTGCCATATCTAACTCTACATTTAATGCCTTTATGTAGCTTAGTCTGCACATTAGCTGATTGTATTAGAAGTCTTGCTTATAGAGTTAATATTCTCCACCAGATCAAATAGACCAATTCTCATGCTTTGTCGCCGTGAGTGATACAAATGTTCATTCCTACCATTTTCTAGCAATATACTACACTCTTGATCATCAGTGTTCCTCATTAGTTTTAGTTCATTGTTGGATATTATTATTTGGAGCATAGGTCTTAAAATTAAGCACCTTCTCTACAACTTAATTTTTTAATACAATTTGGATAACTTATTTCAGAAATACTTCTTGATATTGACATTGTTAATTCTACATCTTTTTTCTAACCAAAGATGAAAGTCTTTTCTGTGTAACATACTATACATTGGAAACCAAGGAACAAATAGAAGCCAGTTGTAAAATGTGTTAAGACAGTTGTAAATGCATGCTGAGAAAACAATAGCACAGCAAGTGATGTTCAAAGAAAAGGACTACTATATTTACCTTATAGTGTGGTAAGTTGAAGACCTCTTCAAGTACTTCTTCAGGTAGTGTGTCTTTAATAATGGATGGTGGTGAAAGAATAAGACTGCTGTCCCCTACCAGTGACTTGCTCTAAAGAGAATATACAAGTATGTATCTACATATGCGAAGCAAGTGTGTAGGCTTTCACTCTCTGAAACCACTCATCACTTTATCAGAAAAACTAATGTAAGAAAATATCAAATATGACAAGATTAGATTTTTTAAAGAGTACTGAATTTTGTGGAATCATGCATAAGCAGACCTACCGGTACACAAATGGACACATAGCCCTCAATTAACATGAAAATTATATTATTGTAGAATGATTTTGATATATATGCATGTACTGAAAAGGGAATCAGGTGCATTACCTGATTAAAAACATTGATGCACTGCAACCTTACTGAATTCATTTTAAAAAAAAAAAAAAAAGAAGAAAAAAAGAAGAGTGAGAAACCCTCTCTTATCTGAGCCACACAACTATGAGCTTTACGCATATTATGTTTGGACATGCATATCATATTATGATGGTATAATCCTCCACACACATGTACGTATTATGATTGTGTGTGTCACTCTCATATATCTATATCACCAATATTCATGCGACTTTTAAGAAAATTTGGACAGGTGTCTATATCAAGAGACAGACATATTGGCTAATACAAACAGTTGTAGATATAATACAGAATCTAGAACAAGATTCTGGTCTTTCTAGACAAGATCAAAGAAAAATTACCAATCCTTCTAACACAAAACATCCAGAGATAAAGAGGTCAATTTAAGGTCAAATTATTCTTGTATGAAATCTCCATGTAGACTTGAGATCAAGCATTTGATTGATTTATTTTCAGTCACTGACGGCATTCAGACAACACAGTTCAATATATCAAGATTTAGCTCAAGACTAGACCTATACCATTATGCCGATCTTTTTTCAAAATAAGATCTAACAGCATAGTTGCCAACTTTCCAAAAATAAAATAAGGAACGCATTCAAGCACCGCATTACGCAACGCCCAAAAAAAAAAAATGATGGAAATGGTAATAAAGTATTACATAAAAAGGTATAACATACTCTTACTTCTAAGTATCAAAGCTTAGCAAGTAAACTAGATGATTCAGTTCCATTTTCTTTGTTTGTAAAGATACTGTACCAGTGACATCTTATCAGGCACAGGTCTATATCAGATCCCTCAAAAGGGTTAAAGACAACATGACACATAATATGTATTTGTGTTCTAGATTTCTTCTACACAAAAATGTACAACAGCAAAAAAAACAACAACAAAACGACAACAGCAACAAAATTCTCACACTTGCTGAGTCCATCACCCTCATTTACTCACAAACAGACACAATCTCTATTACTTTGAAGTACCTTCTTACAGACAATATTCTGGTTGGGTTTTTTTTCTGGGTTTTTTTTTTTTTAAAACATGCACTTGACATCAGTTTCCCCGGTCAAGGCTGTTCACATTAAAGTTATTCAGGTCACGGCCCAGTGAATTCGTTCACCTTGCAGTTCAGTAAGCCTTTTGGCTGGATTTTTATCGTCAGTTGCCATTTTTCTACCTCTCATTGAGAGACATCATTAAATTTTTAACAGGTCACCGTGCCTGTATGATTATTATACATCCTGTGTAAGTATTTGCTAGTGGAATTTGTTTCCTTGGCAAGGTAAAGATTTCCTTAGTTTAGATTTTGTATTATGTTATTTGGACCTTTTTGTTTTTAATTAGATTCCCTGTTTCTATATTCAGTTCACCTCCCTTATCATTGCTTGGTTCCCTGTTAGAGTGACCTCCCTTTGCCATTCATTCGATTACCCTGTAGCTAGTTTTATGCGTACTCTATAAGTCAAGGTTAGATGTACTATTTTAGTTTGTAAATTAACATAGGGCATTACCAGCTCATCATACAGAGTACATTTAAATTACAACCTTCACAGGGTTTTATAATTACTTAATTCATTTAATATTTAAAGTTAATTGGGAGCCTTTTCACCAAACTTCCCTCATCATCATGTCAATTTATCTTGTTCATCCTCATCACAATTTTCATAGAATTTGGAATGTATGTGTGAGAGATTGTTGCACCTGTTTATTTTCAGGGGAATTTGTTATTTATCAACTCTATTTACACTGACTTTGCCCTGGGCACCCTGCCGCTGTATCTACACTTGAGACCTTTGTGTGGTCCTATCACCACTATTGGTGTCGCCAATTTTACCATCCCTCCTTTTGGCAATCGTATATACTTTACCTGGTCGGTGAAGAGAGGTCTCCGTTTCCCTTCCTGCGGTAGGCAATCCACCTTGTGGATTACCATCTGGAACCTTGCGGCGAGACCCTTTGAGGAGGGCCTGTGCGGAGCTCCATTCTATGACCCACGCCTGCCAAGCCGCCATCCGCGTTGTGAAACATTTATATTATTACGTATCAATTTACATCTCATATTTATAATTCCATTCATGTAATGGAGTTACAATAATTTGATTTACACAAATATGTCTTAAAGCTATTTGCTAATCTGCAAGTATTCATTATAGCTTCATAGCTATCGCCCAGGATATATTATGTATTTATTTGTTTCTTTTTTGTTTTTTTCTGTCGTCAAATATCGTATCATCCATTTCAATTTTTTTGTTTTCAAGAAGAACCATTTATTTAAAGAACTTTATAAATATGTATAAGTAACTTATATTTATATTCTTCGTCTTAGTTCATAGCTTTCTCTTAGCATTTTGTTATTAATTCTTTATTTTACTAACATTGTAGGGAAGTTGATATAATTTCAGAGTAGTCTGAACTTTTATCTTTCTAATCTCTTTGTTAGCGTTGAAGTAAATTTACTTTAATTAATAACAATCATCCTCACAAGTAATTACCACTGACTCATAAACAGAAAATCTCTGATACACTCAATGTCTCACTTACTCATACACACAAAATCTCTAATACATTCACTCATTCATACACACAAAAATTTCTGATATACTTACTCAAACACACAAAATCTCATACACTCACTCATACACACAAAATCTCATACACTCACTCATACAAACAAAATCTCGTACTTACTTACTCATACACACAAAATCTCTAAACACTCACTCACTCAATCCTACACACAAAATCCCAAATACTATCACCCACTCACTCATCCACAAAAAGTCTCTAATACTCATTCAGTCACAAACACAAAAATCTCTCATAACTCATTCATTAACTCATCCACACACCATCTCTAATACACTCACTCATACAAACTCAATCTCTACTACACCGAGTCACTCATATCAAACACACACAATCTTTACAGACCTGTCAACAGCCAAAGACACACAGAGCAGATACGACCAAAACAGTACTTATGTAAAGTAAAAATAACCTATAAATCTAGATCTAGAAAGCTAGAACTAAATCTAGATTCTAGAAAGGATAGACTATTCTTTCTCTATAATAAGCC